>SKCR01020925.1:0-33119 GCA_019454045.1 Zanthoxylum bungeanum
AATTGTCATAGGAGTGAACTCATCCCAGTTTAAATGGCCCAACAAGTTCACGTCTCATGGCAAGGAGCCCAACTAAATCCAAATGGTAACATTTCGAACACAAGCACAAGGTGGCTCATCAACAGTTAGAAGCCTTCAGCCCAATCGTCATAAAATACGTTCTTGTCCCAGTTTAAATGGCCCAACAAGCCCATATCTTATGACAAATAGTCCAAATGAATCCAAACGATGATGTTCCCAAACATAAGCACATAAAAGAGATAATGCAAACATAACATAACAATTTTTACATAATGGCCCATCAACATTTCAGAAGCTTTGGGCCTAGCAGTCATATGGTACGAGCTTGCCCCAGTTTAAATGGCCCAACAAGCCCGTATTTATGACAATAGTCCAACTGCATCCAAATGAGGATGGTCACAAGCACATACTCAAGGAAATAATTGTTACTTTAATCATACAAACCGGTCTATGGGTGGGTTAGCAAGAGTATAGACAAAGGCTCTCACCGGCGAAGGATGGCCCACAACTAGGTCTCCCCACTCAAGGGTTCGAGCAACCAAGTGAGCGCACCCTTTTTTATACACTAAGGTACGTGCCAATGAGCTATGGTGTGTGACGGACTGTCAAATGGATTTCCCGTTGTAGATTCCCCAGAGGGAAGGTGGAGCGAGGCTCACTTAAGTACCCAAAGCCTCTTAGGCTCTTATCGCTTGGTGTCAGGAATAAACAACGAGTCCTCCAAATTAGTCCATCACAATAGGCTACGAGTAGATGGCTATCCAGGTGCCTTCACAGCTTTTCCTTCTAGAAAGGTAGTGAGTGAAGGAAGACACCAAACCATTACCTAGCCTCAAAATGCCTTTGATTAAACCCTCATTTCATCCACTATAGACACAGTCAATTAGAACATAAATCCAAACATTACAAAAAACAATATTTCGGGGCCGATTCTCTATCCCCAGTGGAGTCGCCAGACTGTAGGACACAGGACCTGGGCGACGCCGTTTCTAGGCTCGCGGCACTAGTTGGGAAATACTAAATAATATGGAGTCGCCACCCGGTGTGAACCGGGACAAAGATTTAAGGCCGCACTCACCCCTCGCAAGGGAAGACCTCAAACCGTTGGGTTCGGAATGGTCCCTTACTCATGTCACTTGTAATGAAAGGATTTATGTAATAATTTAATCAAGCTTAAGTAACATTTATTTCCAAAAATATCATGCTTCTAGATTCATGTATATACATCAACAAGTTCATCACAACATGCAATATCACATGGAAATCTCATGAACATATTTCAATCCTATGATATGGAAAACTAAGAACAACCTAATCATGCTTGAGTACTATCTCATGAACCTATTAACCAAATAACCTGCTAACAGCCTAATCATGCTTGAATACAATCCCAAGAACACATGGAATGGATAAATGCAGGAATACAAACAATACGGTTGGCTATATAACACAAGAAAGATCAACCAAGAGGCAATTATGCATGAATATGATGAGACAGACTCAGTTCAGTGTGTGCGCGTTCGTGTAGCGTTCGTAAATGCGTTCGAATAGTAAACAGAAGATTCGCGTTCGTGTAGCGTCCGAGAACGCGTTCGAACAGAACCAGACCTGATACATTATGAAACTAAGAAAGTGTGTGTGCATTCGTGTAGCGTTCATAAACGCGTTCGAACGGTAAACAGAAGGTTCGCGTTCGAATGGCGTTTGATAACGCGTTCGAACGGAAATGAAACAGAATGCTCTCGTTCGTGTGGCGTTTGTGAACGCGTTCGAACGGAAATGAAGCAAAATGCTCACGTTCGTATGGCGTTCGTGAACGCGTTCGAACAGAAATAAGACCTGATGCATGACAAGGAAAATAAATGCGCGTTCGAGTTGCGTTCGTAAACGCGTTCGAACGGGAATAGATCTGATGCATGAAATGGGACGCAATACATAAACGACAAAATAAAGGGGCGCGGTGAAGTACTGCCGTAAAGGTGGCCTTTTGGGGCTCTTGATCTCTCAAAGAGAGGACCTTTAGACCAACGTACTAAGCCCATGCGCTCGACTGAATCATGCATACATAGAATGAAAAGCAATAATACTAAACATAGTGTGCCCGATTGAACGTATCTTGTATCCAACCGAACACACATCAACCGGTGCTGCAAAGCCTCGTGGTAAAGGGCTTTAGCCCCTCCCCATAGGGGATCTCACATTGCACTTACTAAGCCCATGCACTCGGTTGAATCATGCATACGAAAATAAAGACAATCATATCAAACTAAGTATGTCCGATTGAACGTATTTCGCATTCAACCGAACACACATCAATCGGTGCGGCAGAGCATCGTGGTGAAGGATTTTAACCCTCCAATTAGGGAACCTTTCATCGCACTTACTAAGCCCATGCACTCGATCGTATCATACGGGAATAAACAACATGCAGAATTTAAATGACAAGAATTAAATAAACCAAAGCAACACAAAACAAGAGAATGTGCCGTTTACTCAAGTGGTACGTGGAGTTGTGTCCCAAGTACAGACCGCACTACCGTCCATTCGGATTCGGCTACGGAATTTACGTCTGGGTTTCCATCCTATATACCACAAGAGACAACACTCTTCCATTCATCCAATACCCACAACACGCATCCATAAACGACTCTCATGTGAATATAATTCAATAATAAAAGAAACGAATATAAACTAATGAAAAAGTGCCCTCAGGTCTAACCTTTTAAGTCGTCTCTCGGACTCGCGTTTCACAAAGATCGGAAGTGGTAAAGCTCCGCAACTCTTCCGGTTCACTGGTTCACTGCTCTCGTTCGTTGTCTTACTGTTTTGGGTCGTCGTCCTCCGTCTTTTGCTGCTGTTTTGACTCCGATTTGCCGCCGCTACTACTGTTTTGCTGCTGTATTTTAGTTACTGTTTTTGGGATGTTTTGGCTACTGTTTTGGGTGTTATTTTTGGTGGTGTTATGGTGTGGTTCGGGGGCTGTTTTATGTGTGTGTTTAGGGCTGCTTGGGATGTGTTTTTCGGTGAGGTGGGGGGGGCTGTTCGGGATGTGTTTTGGTCAAGGCGATGGGGGTTCTTTGGTTTGTGATCTTCTTGTTATTGAAAGTGAGGGAGAGTTGTGTCTATGAGCTAGCTACCCTTGAGAAGGTTGGTGAAGGGTTCTTTTTATAGGCAAAGGGTTAGGCTTGACAAGGAAAGGATTTGTATATTTAAAAAAGGATATGATTTGGTGTTGGACAAGGAAAGCAATGGATTTGATTGGCTTGGATTAGGGAGGTTGAATATTTAGTTTATGTTGATTAGGCATACAATATTTTATGTTTGGGAATAATATATTGGTTGATTGATTTTAACTTGGTATGATTATATTTGATTGGCTTGGATTAGGCATTTAGTTTGTTTATTGATTTTAATTAGGCATGCAATTTCTTTAATTTGTGTAAGTATTTTATTTAATTTGGTATGTGATTTTTAGATTTGTTTTGATTTCACCATGTGTTAAATATGTGTTTTAAGTGGGCTTGGGCGTGTGGGCCAAGGTTTGGGCGAATTGGGCTTAATGTGAGGCTAGCAGCAAAACCAGAATTACCGACACCGTTCGAACGCTTACTCGAACGTGGCACGAACGTCCGCAATCTGCCTGACGTTCGAACGAAGTAACGAACGCAGCACCAACGAAAATAGTGAACCTTTTTTTATTCTGAATTTCCCCTTCCGATGTCCGTTTCCCGTGACCTTCGTGACTTAAAAGGTAGTGTCTCCAAAATGAGACTCATCATAGGGACTTATGTGTAAAAATGCAGTGCCTACACATAGGTTGTTATTTTCATGTATTTTAATAGCTGCATCCTATTGTACATCAATAGCTTCAAGATCATCTATAAGTTCTTGATTATCATCATTATTTGAATATGATGAAGACTGTGAATCTCCTATATTGAAATGCATTTTTGAGTAAATGTTAATTAGTAGATTTTTTTTAGCAATCTTGGTTGTTTGATTTACAATTAAATAGTGACTATGTTTATAACGAAAATAATTGAGATTGATTATTTCCTACCTATTAATTTAATGGATAAGATTGCATAATCTTCCAACGACCAAACTAAGAGTTGAGATTGATTCTTTCTTACAAAATGAACAATCAAGAATTTTGAAAAAAAGGTCCCAACAAGTTGGAGGATTATATTACAAAAAATATATATATTTTAATTTTTACTTTATTAATATAAATTGTTAATATAAATAATAATTAACCTTAACAAATATATATTTAATAAATTCATTAACTAATAAATGGGATATAATTGAAACCTATTATATTAAATATGATATAATTGTGATTAAATAAAGAAGTAATTGTATATAACTTAAATGATATAAGGTCATAATATAATTTGGAATGAGAGCAAAAAATAATATCTTAGCACCATTTTTGGCGTTGCTACTGAGCACCATTTTAGCGCTAGGTTGGAGAACCAACTTATAACTATTTTGGCGCAATGACGTTGGGTTGGAGAAACTCTAATTAAATTAAAGATTTTAATGTGTGTTGACAGACGATTTTCGTCCCATTGGTAGTTTCAAGATAACACACCCGAGATAATCTTCCATCAACCTTGAATTTGTTTGGTTATGGGGAGACCAAAGACAAATTTAGTAAAAATGTGAGAAAATCGCACAAGTTGACAAGAGAGTTTTAACGTGGTTCGGCGGAGCGAATCCAGCCTACGTCCACGGGCACAAAACGGTGGGGGTTGTTTTATTGCCTGAACTAACTCGGCCGACCTATTCTGAGTGAGGTCCGAATGAGGCCTAGCAGTTTAAAGAGTTTTATAAGTGGTGTTCTCTATCTTTTTATTACAAGATTTGCTATCTAAAAAATGATCATCCTCTCCAAACAAACCTAACCTCTCTTTATATACTCGGGAATACAACATTGTTCTCCTGCACTAGTGATGTTTCCCGCGCAGTCTCCGATTGATTGACCGGCTCTCTACCCCAAGACTGTCTTCGCCGAAAGCAAACCTGCCGTCTGACGGCCTGTCACATCATTCTGTCTTATCCACTGCTACACGCAACAATAATGATGCCAACATGTAAAATGCCTTTGAAAAATGACACGTTCCGAAGAAGAAAAACAACAATTCTGATCTTCTGTCGGTCTTCAAGAGGTCGGCCGGATGAACTGCCGAGCTTCTCAAACTGTTATCGTCCTGACCTAAAATGTCTAAGCTCATCTGTTTACTTCAGAAAGCATGGCAGGGCCAAATCGAACTTCTGATCTAACATGGACGACATATGTTCCGATGTGATCGGTCCCTGAAATCTGTACCGAGTTGCATTTCTCTGGTCAGCCATACTCAATAAATTGGACCTAAGCTCCATGTCGGGCTGAAGAATCGACACATCCTCTGACCCATGGTCCTCCGGATGAGGAGAATTTCCTTCTTTGCCCTTACCGAACTGTATAAAAGACTTAGCCGTAAAAATCTCCATCAACATATGTCCCATAGTTCTCGGTTCCAACGAGTATACGAGTTGGTGCCGGGAACTACGAAAATTTGAAGTGATTCGATCAACTAACTGGTGGTCCGACTCAGAAACAAAACAGAGAACTTCCTCAGATCTTGATTAAACCATCCTCGGCCATCCCCAAGTGCTCGGTCGGAAAATACTGGTGTTTTTCCAACTGACCTCTCAATTTGAGTCAAATACCTCTTTTACCCTTCAGGTAGCCGTCCCTTGAGAACCACAAGCCATCAAATCTTCATAAATGCCCGTCAAATCAACTTTTAGGGTTTTAACCCGATCGTGCCATTTTCCGAAAGCCCATGGTCTTCCCCCCAAAAACTCAAATCGACCAACCGTTCTCGAGGCAGCCAAAGGCCTTTTAATCTCAACCGTTCATTCCAAACTGATCAGACGGAGCCTAAAGGCGACATGTGGCGCTCATCCGAAGACTTTCCCAATCCGACGGCTAAAAACACTCCACGTTGACTATAAGGATGTTGAACAAATCCTATTCTTCTTTTTTGCGAAAAATGTCACAACTTCAAACTGCAAAAACTCTTTTCGCACCTGAGACCAGCAAACTTTCAACCAACCAGCTCTCCTTCTCAAATCAAGTAAGTTTCTGTTCGACCCCCCTCTTTTTATTTACTGTATTCTACCATTGTTGTTTTGATGCTTTCTGACTTTCTTCTTGCAGCTGCTTGTTCTTCTTTTCTTATGTTATGCTTATCTTCTCGCTTTGACAGAATCAAAGGTTTGGCGAAGAAGACCGGACCGGGTGAAGCCGGAAGCTCCCGTAGGCGGTTGACCACTCTGATTCCCGCAGAGGACAAGGAAAGAACCAAGGTGGTCGCTCGGTCAGCGGTACAGCCCGTACCTTCTCCAATAAGGGCGGTACCAAGTACAACTATCTGACCATCATCTGGGTCCTCTAGGCCTTCAAGCAAACGTCGTCGCCTGCCCGGGGACGTAGTGGCCGAACCTGAGGAGGAGGAGCAGCCCCTGATGAGGAGGTCTATTTCTTGGAGGAAATGGCGAGCTGTTGAGGCTCTCCCAAGAACCGGAAAGGGCATTGCGGCGTTGGGGGTGGATGACCTCAGCGAGAAGGTCCGAGCATCCACACTCTCATCTAGTGCCGGTAATCAACCAGCTAGCTGAAGCGGTGCCTTTGGAGAGGATTCCGCATTATGAGGACATCTCCCCATAGGAAGTGATTTCTTGTCTCTCCTTCCGAATTGCCGAGGTAGACTCTTATCTTTTCTCTCGTACTGTATTTTTACTTGTTCTCTAACTTCTTCCATTTTTTTGCAGGATAATTATGTGCTGGCTCGAAACAAGGACCTGTTTATAAGCTTTCTATCTGAGAGGTCCAGGTGCAGAGGCTCCAAAGCCAACTTACTGAGCGGGAGGCCGAACTGGCCAAAAAGGATGAGACGATCAATGACCTTGACCAGACAGCGGGTGAGGCCCTTGCACTGAACGAGTCCATCCGCAAGGCTTCTGCCCTGGTCTAGAAAAATGTGGAGACTGCCAATAATGATTTAGAGGATGCCAAAGCGGAAAACAATTACTTGAGGTGGAAGGCGTCGAACGCCGAGTCAAAGCTGAGGAAAATGACCGAAGAGAGAGACCGGGCTCGAGAAGAACTGAAAAAGAGGGAGGCTGAACTGAAAAAGAGGGGAGGCTGAATTGGAGGGCGAGTTGGAGAGTGCCCAGGTCAAAGGGATTAGTTATTGAGCCGAGATTGTTCCAATTCTGATGCCCGAGATTGACATGGAACCGATCCAATTGGTCGTCCGCTTCTACAAATTGGAACTTTCTGAGGAAGAGGCCCGAAAATTGGTTGCCCTCGCCTCGGAGGAAATCCAGGATCCAGAGCCTATTTCAACCGTGCCTATATCTCCAGCCCCTGAAGAGATCCAGCCTGAGGCTCCTGCCCCTGAAGTACCATGGGGCCGAAATTACAGCCCATTTTGCCTCCTAAACTGAAAACGAGGTGCCTCATGTCGAGCCTGTACTAGCTATCCTGCCATCCGGACCTGACCAAGAAGGAGCAGCTGCCCCTGCGCGGGTTGATGAATGAGGGTGACCCAAAGGGGGCCATATGTAAACTCAAACAACATACTCTTTTTTGTAATAGCAATGCAATTTCTCTTTTATTGTTTATCTTGGATGCTTTATGTTCTGCTTCACATACTTGGTTTCAAATTTTCTAATTTGTTTTTCCAAAGCTCAATGTGATCTCTCATCCGACCCATTCGAGTCTGGCCACGAGTTGATAGTCTATCTCCGAATCAAAATCAAATGCACTTAAATGGTCGTAACCCGACCCCGAGATTAGAAGAACATTTGGCTCTGGGGGAATGTTACGTCTCCAGACCAATGAGGCAGACTCGGTGGGATGTAGCCCGACCCCGAGCTGAGAAGAATATTTGGCTCTGGGGGAATGTTACGTCCCCAGACCAATGAGATGGACTCGGTGGGATTCACCCCAACCCCGAGTAGATGAATAAAACATCGGCGGAATGAATCCAGCCCCGAGCAGATGGAACAAAGCATTGGCGAAACGAATCCAGCCCCAAGCTGGTGGAATAATACAAACTCGGCGGAACTAATCCAGCCCCGAGCTGGTGGAACAATACAGTCTCAGCGGAACAAATCCAGCCCCGAGCTGGTGGAACATAGCATCGGTAGAACGAGTCCAGCCCTGACATGGTGGAACAATACAGTCTCGGCGGAATGAATCCAGCCCCGAGCTGGTGGAACTATACAGACTCAGCGAAACGAATCCAGCCCCGAGCTGGTGGAACAATACAGACTCGGTGGAACAAATCTAGCCCCGAGTTTGTGGAACAATACTGTCTCGGCGGAACGAATCCAGCCCCAAGATGGTGGAACAATACAGACTCGACAGAACGAATCCAGCCCCGAGATGGTGGAATAATACAGTCTCGGCAGAACGAATCCAGCCCGAGCAGGTGGAACATAGCAATGGCGAACGAGTCCAGCCCCGACCTGGTATAACAATACAGTCTTGGCGGAATGAATCCAGCCCTGAGCTGGTGGAACGCTTGAGATTTACACGAGGGAAGATTTTCGACCTCTGTGGATCCTGGCTCGGGCGTCCCCTTGCCAAACCAGCGAAAATTAAAAATTGGAACAAAGTAAAGTTAAAAAAAAAGTGGATGTGACTTATCACTTATCCCATGCAAAAATTCAATAAGTAAAAATAACAACTCGGGTGCTCCGAGGTAGCGGGACTCACCAGCCGACTAGCAGGGGAAAAACCTCCATAGACCCGGTTTACCCGAGTGTAGACAACAGAACCTGGGCGACGCATGCTGTTCCTAGGCTCGCGGCCTAGTTGGGAGTACGGAGTAGCCAACAGAGGACTAAACCGGAGAATAATGGAGTCGCCACCCGGTGTGAACCGGGAAAATGAGATTTAAGGCCGCACTCACCCCTCGCAAGGGAAGACCTCAAACCGTTGGGTTCGGAATGGTCCCTTACTTATGCCATTTGTAATGAAAGGTTTTACATAATAATTTAATCAGGCTTAAGTAACACTTATTTCTAAGAATATCATGCTTCTATATTCATGGGTACAAAATAACACTCATACATACATTTCGCATATATCTCATATCTAATAACACATGTCTAACAAAATACCTCAAAGTAACAATGAACATACAACTTCATTCAGCATATCATATTCATGAAAACACAAGCATACGTAGTATCCGCACAAGCATACATGTGAGCACTCTTCCAAGTGATACGTGGAATTGTATCCCAAGTACAGACCGCATTACCGTCCATTCGGAATCGGCTACAGAATTTATGTCTGGGTTTCCATCCGATATATCACAAGAAATAATACTCCAAAGTCATCATGGCATAGGCATATGAATCGTAATGCGTTAAATCAAGACCAAGGCAAACGACGCAACCAATGGAATAAACATGCTTGAGTACTATCTCATGAACCTATTAACCAAATAACATGCTAACAGCATAATCATGCTTGAATACAATCCCAAGAACACATAGAATGGATAAATGCAAGAACACAAATAATACGGTTGGCTATATAACACAAGAAAGATCAACCAAGAGGCAATTATGCGTGAATATGATAAGACAGACTCAGTTCAGTGTGTTCGCGTTCGTGTAGCGTTCGTAAACGCGTTCGAACGGGAAACAGAAGGTTCGCGTTCGTGTAGCGTCCGAGAACACGTTCGAACGGAACCAGACCTGATACATTATGAAACTAAGAAGGTGTGTGTGCGTTCGTGTAGCGTTCGTAAACGCGTTCGAACGGTAAACAGAAGGTTCGCGTTCGTATGGCGTTTGATAACGCGTTCGAACGGAAAGGAAACAGAATGCTCACGTTCGTATGGCGTTCGTGAACGCGTTCGAACAGAAATAAGACCTGATGCATGACAAGGCAAAATACATGCGCGTTCGAGTTGCGTTCGTAAACGCGTTCGAACGGGAACAGATCTGATGCATGAAATGGGACGCAATACATAAACGACAAAATAAAGGGGCGCGGCGAAGTACTACCGTAAAGGTGGCCTTTTGGGGCTCTTGATCTCTCAAAGAGAGGACCTTTAGACCAACGTACTAAGCCCATGCGCTCGACTGAATCATGCATACATAGAATGAAAAGCAACAATACTAAACATAGTGTGCCCGATTGAACGTATCTTGTATCCAACCGAACACACATCAACCGGCGCGGCAAAGTCTCATGGTAAAGGGCTTTAGCCCCTCCCCATAGGGGATCTCACATTGCACTTACTAAGACCATGCACTCGGTTGAATCATACATACGAAAATAAAGACAATCATATCAAACTAAGTATGTCCGATTGAACGTATTTCGCATTCAACCGAACACACATCAATCGGTGCGGCAGAGCATCGTGGTGAAGGATTTTAACCCTCCAATTAGGGAACCTTTCATCGCACTTACTAAGCCCATGCACTCGATCGTATCATACGGGAATAAACAACATGCAGAATTTAAATGACAAGAAATAAATAAACCAAAGCAACGCAAAGCAAGAGAAGGTGCCGTTTACTCAAGTGATACGTGGAGTTGTGTCCCAAGTACAGACCGCACTACCGTCCATTCGGATTCGGCTACGGAATTTACGTCTGGGTTTCCATCCTATATACCACAAGAGACGACACTCTTCCATTTCATTCAAACCACAACATGCATCCATAAACGACTCTCATGCGAATAGAATTCAATAATAATAACAAAAACGAATATAGACTAATGAAAAGGTACCCTCAGGTCTAACCTTTTAAATCACCTCTCGGATGTACGGTACACGATCGTCGGAAGGGTGGATGCTCCGCAACTCTCCCGGTTCACTGGTTCACTGTTCTCGTTCGTTGTCTTGCTGTTTTGAGTCGTCGTTCTCCGTCTTTTGCTATTGTTTCCTTGTGGTTTCGCTGCCGTTTCCTCTTTATCTTTTGCTTACTGTTTTTTTGGGTGTCTTCTTCCTGTAATTTTCTTGTGTGTTGTGTATGAGCTAGGGACTAGGGACTAGGGACTAGGGACCAGTCTTGAGAAGGTTGGTGAAAGGTTCTTTTTATAGGCAAAGGGTTAGGCTTGACAAGGAAAGAGATTTGGCTAATTAAAGAGGGATTTGATTTGGTTTGGTTTAGGAATACAATATTTTAAGTTAGGAATAATATATTGGTTGATTGATTTTAACTTGGTATGATTATATTTGATTGGTTTAGATTAGGCATTTAGTTTGTTGATTGATTTTGATTAGGCATGCAATTTCTTTAATTTGTGTAAGTATTTTATTTAATTTGGTATGTGATTTTTAGATTTGTTTTGATTTCACCATGTGTTAAATATGTGTTTTAAGTGGGCTTGGGCGTGTGGGCCAAGGTTTGGGCGAATTGGGCTTAATGTGAGGCTAGCAGCAAAACCAGAATTACCGACACCGTTCGAACGCATCATCGAACGCAGCATGAACGCCCGCAATCTATTTGACGTTCGAACGTATACACGAACGTAGCACCAACGAAAACAGTGAACCTTGTTTATTCTGAATTTCCCCTTCCGATGTCCGTTTCCCGTGACCTCCGTGACTTAAAAGGTAGTGTCTCCAAAATGAGACTCATCATAGGGACTTATGCGTAAAAATGCAGTGCCTACACCGAGACTCTGTAATCAATGGGACCATTATGCTAAACCCAAGCCAGGTGGTCTGATGGTTCACCGAGGGACTCACCAGCCGACTCGCAGAGGAATAAACCTTTCTGGGTCCGGTTTACCCTGGAGCATGATGGTTATAGAGGCAATAAAGCCATCCCTATGCCATACTCTCTGATAGTCTTAAACAGGACTCACCAGCCGACCTGCAGGGGGAAGTCATCCCTAGGTTCGGTTTACCCGAGCTATTCCTAAAAAATGTGAGTCATGGGGTAGTAACGCTCCGGCTTCGGGGGTTTGATAATGACATCTGAGAGCGGTGTGTCACGAGGGGTTCACATGTTTCCCAAATATGCCACATCCCTTGATGCGTTCTGGATCCTCAAGGGTGAAAGGAATCAGGCCAGAACACTTCCACCCGAGAGTTTGATAATGACACCCGGGATTGGCTTGCCACGGGTTTGGTGCCCTTCCCGACCACCGATCACCCCTTCGGATCGAGCACATCCAAGGAATATTGAAAATAACTTTCACTTTTTATTAACAAACCAGTAAGATAGACAAGTTTCTTAAACAAAAGGAGAGTTTTATTCATATTCAAAAGACCTGCTGCCCTTCTTATAACTCTTTGCGGGTCATTTCAAGAGATGCTTTTACAATTCTTTCTTCTGGTTTTTGTCTTGGAGTCCGAGCTTCTTCAGATCCTTCTGTACTTGCTTCCAGACCATCTTGACAGGGTCTCCTCGTGTCGAGCAATCCATAAGCATTCCTTAAACAATGTATTTTCCTTGGACCTTGCATATCCCGAGCAAATCTGGAAGTCTAGGCGAGGTCTTCAGTCTCGGCTCATTGTGGTTCTCCCCGTGGGCTTTTTCTCATTTCCTCTCATTCGGGGAGACCACCACAGCAATTGAGGGGGGCCCAGAGGGACGTCATCTCCTGCCCTTGGCTGACTAGTTCCCTGTCCGATCATTCAACACTACCAACCTGTAGAACTGAAGACTCTGGCAGCCCGAGCAAACATGGCGCTTACCCTCGGAGGGAGTTATTCAGCCACTGCCAACGAATGTAATCCATCCACAACGTTACATTCCATTCTAGAACTCAGCCCTAATGGGTGACTGTTGGCTAACCCTCTTACATTCCATTCCACAACTCAAAAAAAAAAAGTCTCTGCTGCTGACATCTATCTTTCTTGCGAAACTTTTCATTCTCCCGTTATGACCAACTTCTTCACATTCCTTTCCCCTTTCATCCATTCTGCTGATGAACTATCCAACAACCCATGGTTTCCACCTTCTATCACCATCTTACTACGCAAGTTGTTTTTTGTTCTTTCTCCACAGACGGCGCCAACATTTGACGGACGATTTTCGCCCCAAGGGTAGTTTCGAGATAACTCACCCAAGACAACATTCTCTCAACCTTGAATTTGTTTTGTTATGGGGAGACCAAAGGCAAATTTAGTAAAAGGTGAGAAAATCGCACAAGTTGACAAGAGAGTTTTAACGTGGTTCGGCGGAGCGAATCCAGCCTATGTCCACGGGCACAAAACGACCTGTTCTGAGTGAGGTCCGAATGAGGCCGATGATGAGTGGTAATTATATCACTATTTCCCACTCATTTAACTTAATATTTTGTATAGTTTCTTGAGTTTTGTGAATATTTTGATGTATTTTGTGTTATTTTGTAGATAAGTAAAGTTTCAGGACATTCTGGAGGTGATTTGGGGCCAAAACAGTGAAAATTGGACAAAATGGCATTTTGGTAATTTTGGCGCGTCGCGACGCCTAACATGCACAAAGGCTTGCTAACGTGCACCGGGAATCTGAAAAGTTTGGCTTGTTAACGTGCGTCTGCCACGTGTCAACATCACATCTGCCCGCTAACGTGCACTGTGCCACGTGTCATCATCCTACGGTGCCGACAGTCGTCATCACCACATGCCGCTACGTGTCACTCCACGTCATCGTCCACATCACCAGTTGACCGAGTCAACGTGCCACATCATCGCCAAGTCATCATCAGCCAATCACAGCGTGCCACGTGTCACAATCCTACGGTGCAGACAATCATTTTCGCCACGTCATTGCCACGTCAGCACAATCATTGAATTGTCAGCCGCCTTGCCACGTGTCACCTTATTTCTTTATCCGAATCACCACGTGTCAGATAAGAATCTGAAGCCGACGAACCAGAAGCCGCCACGTGTCGTGTTGCGACACCCAAAGCCTACTGACGCCTATAAATTCAGCTCGATTTCATAATTCAAATCACGTCTCCTTTGAGTTTTGTAAGAACTTTAAGGATTGCATCTTGTGTGTTTAAGTTTTTGTAATTTAAATTAAGCATTTTTACTTTTAGTATTTTTAATTATGCACTTTTACTTTTTGTAATAAAAATTTATTTTATTTTCTTTTTGTTCTTTTATGTTCAGTAGTTAATTTACTGCTGGGGTAAAAGTGAAGCTTTTTACTTTTATAATTTAGATTAATCTCCCTTAATTATAATATATAAATTATTTAAAATCTGACTTAATAAGGATACCACTATATTGGTCGGTTGGTAATTATTTATAAATTGGTTTTACCCTGACTTAATGAGGATACCGCCTGGTTGGTCGGTTGGTAATTAATTATTAATTTTACTTAATCGGGATACCGCCTATATGGCTGGTTGGTAAATATCACGCAGATTTATATATTATAATAAGAGAGATTTCTAAATTAGAAATAGTAAAGGTAGATTAATCTCACTTCAATTATAATATGGAAATTGTGATTTAATAATATGAATTAAAAGTTGATTCTGCCTTAATGGCTGATTTTTAATTATGTAACATAATGCGACACCGCCTATATGGCTGGTCTTTAGGTGACAGATAATTACCGCATATATGGTTGGTTTATGGATAAATAATAACACCGCCTTTATGGCTGGTTCAACTTAATTGGATAATCCTGGGAATTTTCATATTATAATAATTTGAGATTTCTAAAAGTGGATCCCATATCCCCAGTATTTTATTTTTATTCTAGGGAAGTGATGAAATACAATATTACTATGCTTAATAATTGATTTAATTATTGGGTAATTCTTTAGTTTGTTTATTGAGTCTTAAGCTTAATGTTTCTTGTTGTCTGATCACCAATAAGATTGATGTGGTAGACTTAAAATGAACTAGACATAGGGATTTTAGGTTTCAGCCTTAGATTCAATAGTCCACGATCTTTCTTGAGGATAAATAACCCTTTAATAGATTTCCCTACAAGATAGACATTTACCTGTCGGGCGGGGGTAGCCATAATTGGAACTTAATCTTAATGAATCCAGGTAATTTGGTTGACATAGACATATGGTTCAATTGAGTTATACTGGGTATTTGAATCTGACCATCGACGGAGGCTTTTGAATATTTTCGTGTTCCAGGTTAGCAAACTAATTATTACACATATATAAAAGAATCAATTGATCTTTATAATAATATTGTGTGGAGTCACAACCCTAGATCTTTGAGTCTTTTGTTATTTTCCTTAGTATTTTCTTTTGTGTCATTAAGTATTTTATTTATCAAATCCACATTCAACCAACAAAAGCAATCATTCTCTTCTCCCTATAATTAGATACCTGTAAATAAATAGTATCAATAATTAATAACAATAGTAGGAATTAAGTCCTCTTAGGATCGATATTTTTATACTACTTGAACGATACGTGCACTTGCGTTATACGTGTGTGTTTACGCCGTCAAGTTTTTGGCGCCGTTGCTGGGGAATTATTTTACTTGAGTTATAATTTTGAAGCTATCTAATTTACTTGTATATAATTTTCTTTATTTTTATCTGTAATTTTTATTTCTTTCTTTTGTTTTCAGGTGATTGAAAAATGGAACATTATTGAGAGATTGAAAGATTACGAGCTTTATGTTAGGGTTGGTGCTCAGAGCGCCAATTCCCGGTTGTATTTCTGTTGAATACTTCTGTAAAACATTATTATTATGAATAATATATGCATTTTCTATAATATAATCTATCTTTTTATATGGTAAAGACGTAATGACCCGAGAATGATTAGTCATGATACAGTTGCAAAAGCGTCGCAACGGACATTGAGAAGTATCATGACGTTGTCATTCTCAGACAGTTCCTGGTCAATGTTTACACTACTTGGTCAGTATAGTAAACCCGTTGAGACCGGTACATGTCGTATACTGGAATATATGATTCCAATGGTTTCTCAATGAACCATTAGTCTTGGAGACTATTATATTCGTGTAGGTGTTTATAGCGAATAAATACTGAACGACTCACCGAAGATTCTTAATGGATGGTACACCAGCGTCAATATGAATCTTCTTGGGTTGAGTAGCACTTGTGATTCTTAGACTTGAGATGCCATTGTGGGCACATGAGACATCTTCTACACTTAGACGGCAGTCATGTCACCGATCTATTTAGATCAGACCTCCGCTTGTTCGTTGGGTGTAGACAGATCCTCAGGGTGTCCTATGTGTATCAAGATAGGATCCGTCAATTCTGTGTACCAGAGCATAGGTATTCCATATGATTAGCAATCAGATAAAACCATGGGCCCGTGGTAAAGTTTAGAAGCTAGTTCTAAACATTCTTTTAGAGATTGCTAATAGAATAGTCGACTGGATAATCCAGATAGAGATTTGACGTTTACATCTATATCTCTGGAATTTATCCGGATACCTGTGACGGAGGAATTATACATTTGCCATGACCTCGACCTGTATGGTTCAGCGAGATTATCCGTGATCGTCATAATCTACAGGTGGATAGATTATGGACACGAAATTAGATTTCGTGACGGATATATCTGAATCTAGAGAGTCTCAATAATGAAACATACTCGTAGAGCACTAGAGCAGCATTAATAAATAATATTGATTATTTATAAAGTCGTTTAAAGGTTAAACGCAAGATACATGCTAAAGGGACCCGATAGTCATTTGCTTAATTATTGTGTATTTACATTTAATACTTGATTAATTTAAATACACATTAATTAATAGTCAAATTGAGATATTTGACTAATATCTTAATGAATATATGTTTTAATATTTAATGTAAATATTATACATATATTTTATATATTTTTATTTAATTAATTAATTAATTATTTAATTGTTAAATGATTAAATTAATTAAAATATAAATATCTTAACTTTGGATATTTGTTTAGAAATGATTAAGTTGCCTTTGTTGACTTTATATAAATATCATAAAGTGTTATTAGATATTATGCAAGTTGATTTAATGATATTGAAATGAAATTGAAATGAAAATTGGTATATACATTTGCAAGGGTTTCGGCCAAGGCAAAATAAAGAGAGGTATATATTGTTTTCATTTATTTCTCATTTACTAACCTAATACACTTTCATAAAACTCCATTGAGAAACTAAGGAAGCAAGTGAAGGAGAAAAAGAAAAAAACCTAAAGAAAAGCTTGGATTTTGTAAGTTTTTCAAACTTACTATTAGAAAGGAAATTGTTCCTTAGTATCTAGGCAACATCTTGTGATGTTCTTAAGTTATTCTTTTCTTTATTTCTTGTTTTTGATGATGGGAATTTTTATTGAAAGTGTTGAGCATGTATTGTGAAGGAAGGTTGTGACTATTGTAATTGTAAGCCTTCTTTTAAGGTTTTGGAAACCATGTTGCTAATCTAGAGTTATTGACCCACTCTTAAATGACCTAGATTTGATCTTGAGTTGTTTCATTGTGTGTTGAGACTTGGATTGGATGGAAGAATGATGATTGAAGTAATTGATTTAATGTATTTGGTCTAATTTGTCCAATTTGAGGAAATTGAAAAATTAGGGTTCATGACTAATTCCAAATTTGGGGATTTTCATATATGTTGTGTATTTGTGTGTGTATATGATGCATAAATAGTTTCATGTTCATTGGATTACATCTTGATGTGTTTTGAAGCATGAAATGACAAAGTGCACCAAATGGCACCATTGTGGTGCTCTCGGCCTTGGTGAGTAATTTTGGGGATTTTGGTTGTTTTGGTGTTTTGATGTTTTGAACATGCTAATTTCATCTTAGAAATGATTTAGAATCATTCAAAATTGATTAGATCAATTTCGGACTAAAATGGACAAAATACAAAAGTAAGGGTAATTTGGTAAATTCACTTAAATATGATTTATTGAATTTTATTTCATAATTTGATTATTGGAATATTAAATAAATATGTTTATTTAATTAATCCGAGAAAAAATTTTGAAATCTGAAAATCGGATTTTCACCGCTTCCGCTGCGTTACCGGATTCACCCCCTAAAAACCCCTACAAAATGGTATCAGAGCGAGTCTGATTCTAGGCCACCTAATATGATTAGCCTTCATTGAATCAATGTTTAATCATGTTTTCTTGACTTTATGCATGCTTATTAGGATCTAAATTGGTTAGATTTAGGGTGTATGACACTTAACGGAAAATCCATAATTAATAAGGTTTGAATGTAATTATGTATTTGATGCATGTTATATGGTCCGTCTTGTCAATACGGTTTATGAATACTTCTTTGTGACTACATCCGAGACCGTGCCTCTGCTCTGAGGATGTAGCCGATAAAGATTTATTTATACCGGATGTATATCAGATACTAGGTAAATTCAAGTAAAAGCGGAATTCTGAACGTGCCCTAGCTGTCAGGATTACGTAAGTAACTTGAGTTTATCATTGACACGTTTAACCTTGGTACGTCTCCTTGTGGGCCTGCCTTCGCAGCGACAACGAGAAACGGCCAGGACCAGATACTTAGGAGTCATTAGTGAATAATTGACAAATGAGTTGTCTACCTGATGAATATACGTAGGTGAGACCGTGCCTCTGCTGTGAGCTGAAATATATTCACGGGATCCAC
This sequence comes from Zanthoxylum bungeanum, assembly GCA_019454045.1. Taxonomy (NCBI): domain Eukaryota; kingdom Viridiplantae; phylum Streptophyta; class Magnoliopsida; order Sapindales; family Rutaceae; genus Zanthoxylum; species Zanthoxylum bungeanum. The sequence continues at coordinate 18,629 of SKCR01020925.1, forward strand.
TTTTCACTATTAGTATTTAATTTAATTATTAAATATTTGTATTCTGTTTTGGGATTACAGTATTGCATGATTTAGTGGGAGAGGCATATTAGATTAAAAATCCATGATCTAGTTTATGCTTTTGATATTATATGAAACTGTTTTATTTCTGCTAACCGTTTTTCGTGATCTATATGATAGATTGGCGATGGCGGCACAATCCACAAATCAGTTTGCGCGTATGCTTGATGCGAACAAACTGAAAGACGCTGAGAACTTTGCAGACTGGGAATTGGATTTGAGGATTGTCCTCGATTCCGAAAAGCTGGGTTATGTTCTTGAGGGTCCGTTGCCCCTTGCAGTGGGTGCGGATGCTTCGGAGGAGGAACGCCAAGTTTTTGAAACTTGGAAGGATGATGATTTAAAGGTTAAATCATACATCCTTAGTTCACTGTCTCTGAAACTCAAGCAACAGTACTATGGTATGCTAGATTCATATAGTATGATGACGCGATTGAGACAATCGTTTGAGAACCAAGAACAAGTGATTGTTCACAAAGTCGCCATGGAACTGTTCCATACGCGTCTGGATGAGGGGCAGAGTGTTAGCCCACATGTTCTTCAGATGATCGATTTGATCGATCAATTGAGGCAACATTATCTCATCTTGAATGACATTCTCGGTAGGAGTGTCATTCTTGGTTCACTACCAGCTTCATTTCGCCAGTTCGTGATGTACTTCAACATGCACGGGACTGTCTGTACCTACCAGGAGCTACATAGGATGTTGCTCACGGCAGAAGAAGACCTTAAGAAGGGAGTACCGACTCGCCCTCCTAGAAATACTTCTCTTTCGGCTTATTCCCAAGTATGGTCCAAGGGAAAGAACAAGAAAGGCAAGAAGAAGAAGAAGGCTTTCGGTACTCAACAACAGGCGAAGATTGCAAAGCCCAAAAGGGCTTCTGAAGACAAATGCCACCACTGCGGCAAAGTCGGGCACTGGAAGAGGAATTGTCCTGATTACATTGCCCAGCTGAGGAGAGACAGAGCTTCTACATCAAGTACTTTTATTTTTCCAGTTATTGATTTATCTTTGGCTTGTGAAGCCGTTACATCCAGCTGGATTTTAGATTCTGGTTGTCCCATTCACATTTGCAATTCGTTGCAGGTGCTGAAGGAAAGTAGGAAACTGAAGCTTGGAGAGATGCAGTTGCGATTCGGGAGTGGAGACTCTTTGGATGCAGTTACAGTGGGAGTATGCGAGATCTCATTGTCGAATGGGACACTTTTGTTATATGACTGTCATTTTGTACCGGGATGTGTCGCAAATATTATATAACTTTTTGTATTGGATATAGAAGGCTTTTGTATTAATATTAAGAATAGTTCTTTGTATTTATATGATAAAAATAATATTCAGATCCTTTGTTGTCCAAACCAGCATGGTCATTATACATTACAAACTTCAAAAGATATATTAAATACTGGAGTTAATAAACGTAGTTTACCTGTAATTAATAATACTGAACTTTGGCATATGAGACTTGGTCACATTGGCGTTAAACGCCTTACCCAATTGGTTAGGAATGGTTTGATATCAGATCTTACCATTGAATCATATCCAACTTGTGAATCCTGTATTCCGGGTAAGATGACCAAAGCCTCATTTTCTGGTGTTGGACACCGCGCCACTAACTTACTGGAACTCGTACATTCTGATGTATGTGGTCCACTAAGTCAAACTGCTCACAGTGGTTATTCGTACTTCGTTACCTTTACCGATGATTTGTCATGGTACGGTTATATGTATTTGATGCGACATAAATCAGAAACCTTTGAAAATTTCAAAGAGTTCCGAAATGAAGTAGAAAAACAAACTGGTAAATATATTAAATGCCTTCGATCAGATCGAGACGGCGAATATATGAGTGGTGAGTTCATGGATTATATGAAGGAGAATGAGATTCTCGCTCAATATACTCCTCCAGGTACACCACAGCACAATGGTGTATCTGAAAGGAGAAATCGGACTTTATTGGATATGGTCCGATCGATGTTGAGTTTCACAGATTTGCCCTATTACTTATGGGGTTACTCTCTCTTAACAGCCGCACATCTTTTGAATAAGATTCCTTCAAAGGCTGTTCCTACGACACCGTATCAGATATGGTTCGGTAGGAGACCAAATCTTAATTATATTAAGGTTTGGGGTTGTCCTGCCTATGTCAGGGTAACTCGGCAAGATAAGTTTTCGCCTCGAGGGTAAAATTTTAGGTATGTTGGATATCCTTCGAATACGAGGGGATATCTATTCTATGATATCGAGCATCGAAATGTGTTCGTAGCTCGCTTCGCAAAATTTCTAGAAGTAGAATTTTTGTCAGAAGGTGGTAATCATAGACAGGTTGAGCTTGATGAAGTCCAACCTGAAAACAACGAACCAACAGAGGAACCTGAAGTTCAAGTAGATGAAGGACCTTCAACAAACACACTCCGTAGGTCGGAAAAGGTATCTAGACCTCCTGAACGCTTGTATTTGATACAAGAAAAGAGTCTGGATATTCTCTTAGTTGAAGAGACATATCCTTTCACCTATAGAGAATCGATGTTGGACATCGACTCCGTGAAATGGCAAAGTGCCATGAAATCCGAGATAGACTCAATGCATGAGAATCAAGTTTGGGACTTGGTTCCGCTTCCCGAATGAATTGTTCCTATCGGTTGTAAATGGGTTTACAAGAGGAAGCGCGGGCCTGATGGTAAGGTTGAAACTTACAAGGCCCGACTGGTAGCAAAAGGTTACACGCAGCGACCTGGCGTCGACTACGATGAAACTTTTTCACCAGTAGCAATGCTTAAGTCGATCCGGATTTTGCTTTCTATAGCTGCGTATCATGACTACGAGATTTGGCAAATAGATGTGAAAACGGCTTTTCTAAATGGATTTCTTGATGAAGAAATCTATATGGAACAACCGAAGGTTTTTCATCCAGCGAAAACTCGGGCATGGTGTGTAAGCTTAAGAAGTCCATTTATGGACTTAAACAAGCTTCACGAAGTTGGAATGTTCGATTTGATGAGATTATTAGATCGTCTGGTTTTCTCAAGAATTCGGAAGAATCCTGTGTGTATCAGAAGGCCAGTGGGAGCATGGTCGTATTTTTAGTCTATATGTTGATGACATCCTAATCATTGGGAATGATTTAGGTATGTTATAAAGCGTAAAAGCATACCTCTGTAAGAATTTCTCCATGAAGGACCTGAGAGAATCTTCCTATGTTTTAGGGATAAAACTCTATAGAGATAGACAAATGAGGCTGATTGGGTTATCCCAATCAACGTACGTAGATAAGATCTTGGAACGGTATAGTTTTGGTAACTGTAAGACAGCAAACATACCGTTCAGACATGGGATACATCTTTCTAAGAAGATGTGTCCACAAACAGAAGATGATAAGGTTAGAATGTCTAACCAACCTTATGCTTCGTGTTTGGGTAGCATAATATATGCCATGTTATGTACGAGGCCTGATATCAGTTTCGCTGTTAGCGTAACTAGTCGATATCAGTCCAATCCAGGAAATGACCATTGGATGGCCATCAAACATACCCTAAAGTATCTTAAAGGTACTAAGGATAAGTTGATTATATATGGAGGAAACAAACTGCATGTTAATGGGTATACAGACTCCGATTTCCAATCGGATCCCGATGATAGAAATTCTACATCTGGATTTGTCTTTACCCTTAACGGAGGTGCAGTTTGTTGGAAGAGTTCCAAACAGGGATCGACAGCTGATTCCACCACTGAGGCGGAATATATTGCAGCTTCTGAAGCTGCAAAAGAGGCTGTGTGGATAAAGAACTTTATCACAGAATTGGAGTCGTCCCAAGTATCGAGAATGCGATTCCGTTATACTGTGATAATACTGGAGCCATTGCGCAAGCAAAGGAACCGAGGGCGCATCAGAAGTCGAAGCATGTGGAACGTAAGTACCACATCATTCGAGAGATCGTGTCGCGAGGGGATATTGTCGTGTGCAAGGTACCGAGTGAAGATAATGTAGCAGACCCGCTGACAAAGGCCATACCTCCGAAGTTGTTTGATAAACACATGGAGTCGATGGGTATTAGACACAATCGATATTGGCACTAGAGCAAGTGGGAGATTTTGTTGGGGTTGGTGCTCAGAGCGCCAATTCCCGGTTGTATTTCTGTTGAATACTTCTGTAAAACATTATTATTATGAATAATATATGCAGTTTCTATAATATAATCTATCTTTCTATATGGTAAAGACGTAATGACCCGAGAATGATTAGTCATGATACAGTTGCAAAAGCGTCGCAACGGACATTGAGAAGTATCATGACGTTGTCATTCTCATACAGTTCCTGGTCAAGGTTTACACTACTTGGTCAGTATAGTAAACCCGTTGAGACCGGTACATGTCGTATACTGGAATATATGATTCCAATGGTTTATCAATGAACCATTAGTCTTGGAGACTAGTATAGACGTGTAGGTGTTTATAGCGGATAAACACTGAACGACTCACCGAAGATTCTTAATGGATGGTACACCAGCGTCAATATGAATCTTCTTGGGTTGAGTAGCACTTGTGATTCTTAGACTTGAGATGCCATTGTGGGCACATGAGACATCTTCTACACTTAGACGGCAGTCATGTCACCGATCTATTTAGATCAGACCTCCGCTTGTTCGTTGGGTGTAGACAGATCCTCAGGGTGTCCTATGTGTATCAAGATAGGATCTGTCAGTTCTGTGTACCAGAGCATAGGTAGTCCATATGATTAGCAATCAGATAAAACCATGGGCCCGTGGTAAAGTTTAGAAGCTAGTTCTAAACATTCTTTTAGAGATTGCTAATAGAATAGTCGACTGGATAATCCAGATAGAGATTTGACGTTTACATCTATATCTCTGGAATTTATCCGGATACCTATGACAGAGGAATTATACATTTGCCATGACCTCGACTTGTATGGTTCAGCGAGATTATCTGTGATCGTCATAATCTACGGGTGGATAGATTATGGACACGAAATTAGATTTCGTGACGGATATATCTGAATCTAGAGAGTCTCAATAATGAAACATACTCGTAGAGCACTAGAGCAGCATTAATAAATAATATTGATTATTTATAAAGCCATTTAAAGGTTAAACGCAAGATACATGCTAAAGGGACCCGATAGTCATTTGCTTAATTATTGTGTATTTACATTTAATACTTGATTAATTTAAATACACATTAATTAATAGTCAAATTGAGATATTTGACTAATATCCTTAATGAATATATGTTTTTAATATTTAATGTAAATATTATACATATATTTAATATATTTGTATTTAATTAATTAATTAATTAATTAATTGTTAAATGATTAAATTAATTAAAATATAAATATCTTAACTTTGGATATTTGTTTAGAAATGATTAAGTTGCCTTTGTTGACTTTATATAAATATCATTAAAGTGTTATTAGATATTTATGCAAGTTGATTTAATGATATTTGAAATGAAATTGAAATGAAAATTTGGTATATACATTGCAAGGGTTTCGGCCAAGGCAAAATAAAGAGAGGTATATATTGTTTTCATTTATTTCTCATTTACTAACCTAATACACTTTTCATAAAACTCCATTGAAGAAACTAAGGAAGAAAGTGAAGGAGAAAAAGAAAAAACCTAAAGAAAAGCTTGGATTTTGTAAGTTTTTCAAACTTACTATTAGAAGGAAATTGTTCCTTAGGATCTAGGCACATCTTGTGATGTTCTTAAGTTATTATTTTCTTTATTTCTTGTGTTTTGATGATGGGAGTTTTTATTGAAAGTGTTGAGCATGTATTGTGAAGGAAGGTTGTGACTATTGTAGTTGTAAGCCTTCTTTTAAGGTTTTGGAAACCATGTTGCTAATCTAGAGTTATTGACCCACTCTTAAATGACCTAGATTTGATCTTGAGTTGTTTCATTGTGTTGAGACTTGGATTGGATGGAAGAATGATGATTGAAGTAATTGATTTAATGTATTTGGTCTAATTTGTCCAATTTGAGGAAATTGAAAAATTAGGGTTCATGACTAATTCCAAATTTGGGGCTTTTCATATATGTTGTGTATTTGTGTGTTTATATGATGCATATAAAGTTTCATGTTCATTGGATTACATCTTGATGTGTTTGGAAGCATGAAATGACAAAGTGCACCAAATGGCACCATTGTGGTGTTCTCGGCCTTGGTGAGTAATTTTGGGGATTTTGTTGTTTTGGTGTTTTGATGTTTTGAACATGCTAAGTTCATCTTAGAAATGATTTAGAATCATTCAAAATTGATTAGATCAATTTCGGACTAAAATGGACAAAATACCAAAGTAAGGGTAATTTGGTAAATTCACTTAAATATGATTTATTGAATTTTATTTCATAATTTGATTATTGTAATATTAAATAAATATGTTTATTTAATTAATCCGAGAAAAAATTTTGAAATCTGAAAATCGGATTTTCACCGCTTCCGCTGCGTTACCGGATTCACCCCCTAAAAACCCCTACACTTTACTAGAAGAAGATACACCCCAAATCTAGGAGCAACAGTGGTTTTCTGAGGCCTGTTGTCCAACCAACAATTATCACTGGATGTCAGAATCAAGTAATACTACATTTGCTCATCATAACGAAATGGGGAGATGTGTGATATGTGATGGTAACCACCCGAGCAATCAATGTATATACCTTTCAGAGTGGCAGAATTTTCGGAATCATTCAAGGTATGAAGAATCATCACATTTTCCATCTTATCCACCATCCATCTACAATCTTCATCAAGAACCAGAACCATCAGAGGAAGATCAGTTGATTGACATGCTCAAAGATTGGCTCGAGGAACGGGAAGCTCAATTTGATGCACAAATTCAGAGTCAAGCGGCGTCTATACAGAGGATGACAGATCAAGTTAGACAATTAACATATAACCTGAATCACATATCTCACGGAGCAAATTCAAATACTACTGAAGAAGCCTTCGAATATCCTGAGATTCATCATGACATCATAATAGAGGAAGAGGCTGAGCAGTATCTAGAATCAAATGTATCAGTTCAGGAGCCTGAACCAACAAAGTCTCAATTTGATTTTTATTATTCTTCTGACTCTGACGAGGATAAAGAAGCTGAGCTATTTGTACCAATTGCACCAACAAATGAGGATGAAACTTTCTATCCTACAAATGAAGATCTTTGAGCTTCCATTGCACAAATGTTTGAAGAAGATCTACCTGAGTCAATCATTTCACTCAGATCAGATGACGAAGACCTAAAAATAGACATAACTTTACATCCTCAGATTGACACTTATGGAGCATGCATTTCACAGATGACGGATGAAGAATTGAATACGGAAATTTTAAAATTCATCTGTGAAGAAAAGGTGGAGCAAAAAGCAGAGCAAATGTCTGAACTTATTAAAGATCCAGAACAATCAAGCGAAACATCACTGTTTTGGGGAGTACAAATCAAAGATATCACCCAGAAGCTTGACAGAATGAAACTCCCATTCCAAGTCAAGCACCATATAAGACCTCATGATTTTCTTTCTTTCTTTTCAGGAATTACTGGAGCGACAAAGATAAAAAAGGTGGCACGAGCACTGAATGAGACAAAAATATTTTTACCACCTTACCGTTGGAAGATACCCTTCAAAAGCAGCGCACATGGGAATGTCTTTAATAGGACATCCAAAACGACGTTGAAACCTCCTTGACGGATAGATTTCAGTCACGTTTGGCTGAAGACGAAACATTTAGTGCTAGCAGGGAGGCAACCCATGCACTTTGTTGTAATTTCTATTTTTATATTTTGTGTATATATGTTGTAGAGTTTTTAATTTTGTGTGTTATTTTTGTAGGGAAAAGCTCAACCAAAACATAAGACAGAAGAAATGGTGTTTGGCAAAGATAAGAGAAAATTCATTAGCGATGGCTGAGTAAGGAATGGATTCTTGAGACGCATCCTAATGAATTATTACTAAGCGAATGGCGTATTGTGTACATAATTCTGTTGCCTTAATTATTGCTTTGATTTGCTTTTCTGTTGTAATTATCTTTATTTTCGTAGACAAAATCCAGACTTTTTGACCTTTCACGATTTCTTTTATTGTTTAGCTAACAATCGTCATTTGGAAGATACTAGTGTTATTATTACTCACCTTTTTCAGGTGTTATAAATTCAACTCATCATTGCACTTTTGAAGACATCAGAGTAAAACATGGAAGCCACTTTAAGAAGACGAGTTGAAAACATATGTGTTTTTTGCGATACTAGTGTTGTTACTAAGCCACAATACGTAGAAGCAGCACATGAATTGGGTCGAGTCTTAGCTGCAAGGAATATGCACTTAGTATATGGTGGAGGCAATCTTGGACTAATGAGGATCGTTTCAAAGGCCGTACAGGAAGGAGACAGTCACGTTTTGGGAATCATCCCAAAACCCTTGGCAGAGGAAAATCTTATTGAATCATCAAACATAGAGGAACTGATCGTGCCAGGTATGTCTGAATGATTGGTAGAAATGATTAACAGTGCTGATGCTTTTATTGCTTTGCTAGGTGACTTGGGAACATTGGAGGAAATTTTTATAGTGCTATCTTGGGCGAACTTGAACATACACCAAAAACCAATTGGGTTGTTTAACGTTGATGAATTTTATGATTTTCTTTGTGTGTTTCTTGATGATACCCGGAGAAATGGGTTCGTGTCAAAACCTTTAAAAAAACTCATCTTCACTGCCAAAACTGCTCCGGATCTAATTGACCAAATCTTAGCCTATGAACCACAAATTGACCTTATCCTTTCAAAGATAAATTGGTCCGAAGATGATCGTGGTAAGAGGTGTCAGATTAATCTGGATCTGAACCTTTAACTTTTCGTGTAGAATTTCAGCTAACCATGTACTATTTTTTAAACTCTTCTTCTACTGTTTAAGACATTGGGGACAATGTCTCATTTAGATTTGGGGAGGAAATTAATTGATCAGTATCTTGTTTTTAGTTTGTGTTATTTTTATTTTTAGTCCAAAATTTTTCGAAAAATACAAAAAAAAATTGAAAATTTTTCAAAAATTATAAAAATATTTTGTCTTTTTATTTTGACTAAAAAGGTGAAATTGGTAAGAGATAGCTGAGTAAGGAGTTTCCACTCCTGATACGTATCTAAAACCTAATTCGGAACAAGTTAATTTTTATTTATTTCCTTTTAAATGATTTAATTTGTAAATTCTCCATAAAATTGACTAAAATGGATCTTCATATGCTCAGTTGGCAGGTATTATCAACATGCATGGTAACATACGGACATAAGCTAAAATTGAAAAGTTTGTAATATTCAGCGCTCTAGTTTAATTGGAGGAAGCATCTCAAAATGTGATGGAGTAAAAAAAAAATCTGAGATCCGAGTTATTAAGTCAGTAATGGTGTTTTAATACCTAGTGCCCTAAAGTCAACTGGTTTAGGAGTCACTGGGCCAAAGCTCGCTACATGGATCAAAGATGCTGCAAAAATATATATATCTGAAGTCTGAGTAATTAAGTCTGTAGGGGTGTCTTAACACCTGGTGCCTTAAAGCCAACTGGGTTGGGAGCCACCGACCCAACAGTCGCTATATAGATGGAAGATATTGTTTATAAATAAAATAAAAATCAAAGAAAAAATCAGAAAAATCAGAAAAATTATTCCATTGCTACAAAAATGTGTGAATTCCGATAAAACTTTAGGACAAAAATATTATTCTCTTCTCAACTGCACTTATGACTGTTGTGGGCAAAAATGAGTTGTTTAATATTCTGTTGGTTGTGTATATGAAGAATGGTAAATATAATCGGAGAATTTACTTATTTGGTAATTTAGAAAGAAAGAAAACAACTAGTCACTTGGATTAGAAGTTTCATCTGATTAGTCACTAACTTCTTTATTCTATTTTCTCTTGTCTTTTTGCTTTTGTGTGCATTAGTTTCACTACCTTTTTACTTTTGTAAGATGTTTGTGGGTATCATTGTTGTAAACCCCCACGAGACTACAACTCGTCCACTAGGGACACCTAGGGGTTTAAAGGCTTGTTGCATACGCTAAATGCAACCGTGATCCCTACGAAAATGGCTTAGTTAAATTTTATTTTAAAGATGTTTATGTTATTTTATTCTGTGTTTTGCTCGAAGACTAGCAAAATGTTAGGTTTGGGGGTGTGATGAGTGGTAATTATATCACTATTTCCCACTCATTTAACTTAATATTTTGTATAGTTTCTTGAGTTTTGTGAATATTTTGATGTGTTTTGTGTTATTTTGTAGATAAATAAAGTTTCAGGACATTCTGGAGGTGATTTGGGGCCAAAACAGTGAAAATTGGACAAAATGGAATTTTGGTAATTTTGGCGCGTCGCGACGCCTAACATGCACAAAGGCTTGCTAACGTGCGCCGGGAGACACGTATCAGAATCTGAAAAGTTTGACTTGCTAACGTGCGCCTGCCACGTGTCAACATCACAACCATCCGCTAACATGCACTGTGCCACGTGTCATCATCCTATGGTGCCGACAGTCGCCATCGCCACGTGTCACTCCACGTCATTGTCCAAATCACCAGTTGACCGAGTCAACGTGCCACATCATCGCCACGCCATCATCAATCAATCACAGCGTGCCACGTGTCACAATCCTACGGTGCCGACAATCACTTTCGCCACGTCAGCACAATCATTGAATTGCCAGCCGCCTTGCCACGTGTCACATTGTCTCTTTATCTGAATCTCCACATGTCATATAAGAATCTGAAGCCGACGAACTAGAATCTGCCACGTGTCGTGTCGCGACGCGCAAAGCCTTGCGCGTCGCGACGCCCGAAGCCTACTGACGCCTATAAATTCAGCTCGATTTCAGAATTCAAATCATGCATTCCTTGAGTTTTTTAAGGACTTTGAGGATTGCATCTTGTGTGTTTAAGTTTTTGTAATTTAAATTAAGCATTTTTACTTTTAGTATTTTTAATTATGCACTTTTACTTTTTGTAATAAAAATTTATTTTATTTTCTTTTTGTTCTTTTATGTTCAGTAGTTAATTTACTGCTGGGGTAAATGTAAAGCTTTTTACTTTTATAATTTAGATTAATCTCCCTTAATTATAATATATAAATTATTTAAAATCTGACTTAATAAGGATACCACTATATTAGTTGGTTGGTAATTATTTATAAATTGGTTTTACCCTGACTTAATGAGGATACCGCCTGGCTGGTCGGTTGGTAATTAATTATTAATTTTACTTAATTAGGATACCGCCTATATGGCTGGTTGGTAAATATCACGCAGATTTATATATTATAATAAGGGAGATTTCTAAATTAGAAATAGTAAAGGTAGATTAATCTCACTTCAATTATAATATGGAAATTTTGATTTAATAATATGAATTAAAAGTTGATTCCGCCTTAATGGCTGATTTTAATTATGTAACGTAATACGACACCGCCTATATGGCTGGTCTTTAGGTGACAGATAAATACCGCTTATATGGCTGGTTTATGGATAAATAATAACACCGTCTTTATGGCTGGTTCAACTTAATTGGATAATCCTCGCAATTTCCATATTATAATAATTTGAGATTTCTAAAAGTGGATCATTTATCCCCAACATTTTATTTTTATTCTAGGGAAGTGATGAAACACAATATTACTAGGCTTAATAATTGATTTAATTATTGGGTAATTCTTTATTTTGTTTATTGAGTCTTAAGCTTAATGATTCTTGTTGTCTGATCACCAATAAGATTGATGTGATAGACTTAAAATGAACTAGACATAGGGATTTTAGGTTTCAGCCTTAGATTCAATAGTCCACGATCTTCCTTGAGGATAGATAACTCTTTAATAGATTTCCTTACAGGATAGACATATACATGTCGGGCGGAGGTAGCCATAATTGGAACTTAATCTTAATGAATCCAGGTAATTTGGTTGACATAGACATATGGTTCAATTGAGTTATACTGGGTATTTGAATCTGACCATCGACATAGGCTTTTGCATATTTTCGTGTTTCAGGTTAGCAAACTAATTTATTACACATATATAAAAGAATCAATTCATATTTATAATAATATTGTGTGGAGTCACAACCCTAGATCTTTGAGTCTTTTGTTATTTTCCTTAGTATTTTCTTTTGTGTCTTTAAGTATTTTATTTATCAAATCCACATTCAACCAACAAAAGCAATCATTCTCTTCTCCCTATAATTAGATACATGTAAATAAATAGTATCAATAATTAATAACAACATTAGGAATTAAGTCATCGTGGGATTGCCATTTTTATACTACTTGAACGATATGTGCACTTGCGTTATACGTGTGTGTTTACGCCGGTCAGCCGAGCATTTTAAATAGTTTTACAAGTGATGTTCTCTCTCTTTTTATTACAAGATTTTCTATCTAAGAAATGATCATCCTCTCCAAACAAACCTAACTTATCTTTATATACTCGGGAATACAACATTGTTCTCATGCACTCGTGACGTTTCCCGCGCAGTCTTCTCCACTGCTACATGCAACAATAATGATGCCAGCCTGTAAAACGCCTTTGAAAAATGACACTTGCCGAAGAAGAAAAACAAACATTCTGATCTTCTGTCGGTCTTCAAGAGGTCAGTCAGATGATCTGTCGAGCTTCTCAAACTGTTACCGTCCTGACCTAAAATGTTCGAGCTCATCTTTTTACTCCAGAAGGCATGGCAGAGCCAAACTGAACTTCCGATCTAACATGGTCGACCTCTGTTCCGATGTGGTCGGTCCCTGAAATTTGTACCGAGTTGCATTTCTCTGGTCGGCCATACTCAAGAAACTGGACCCAAGCTCCATATCGGGCTGAAGAATCGACACACATCCTCTGATCCATGGTCCTCCGGGTGAGGAGAATTTTATTCTCTGCCCTTACCGAACTGTATAAAAGACTTAGCCGCAAAAATCTCCATCAACAATGTGTATTAATTTTTATTCATAATTTTAATGATGATAATTTTATTATAACTTCTGGTAAAAATTGATGCATATCAAGTGAAAATCGATATTTATCAGGTGAAAATGAATACACATCGAATAATTTCATGTAAAAATAATATGCTTTAAAAGTGTTCATGTTTCATTAATTTTCGCCAAAATTCTAATTTAAAAATGATAATTTCCTTTATTATATTATGGTGGCACCCCCCTTGTTGGTTCCTTATTTGATTGTTTGTTTTGTGATCATTAATTGTAAATGGTAATCATGGGAAATTATCATTCAATTATCTAAAAAAAATATTAAAATTAAAAAAAAAATTGAAAACTAACACTCGTCTACTCTAAATTATTCAAAAATATTTTACACTAAAAAATTAGTAGTTGTAAATATTTTACATCAAAAAAATAGTTATAAAAAGACATTTCACACTTAAAACGTTAGTAATTATAGTGTCAATTATCTCTTTTTCATAACTTGAGGTGGAAAAATGATAGGTTAAAAAATTATGGAATATTTTTAAATTTTATATTATTTTTGGGTGTATAGATGATAATTCCCATTAATAATATTCCAACATCCAAATGATATAGTTTAATATAAGATTAATCTTATGGTTATGTCCCAATTGATGTGTCAAAATATTGTACATATATCTTACCAATTAAATCAAATATCAAAAATTAATTGATAACATAACGTTGACATTTCGTATGACTAATAATAAAAAAATTTCAAAACTCATCTATTAAGATCCTCCAAGAATCATTAAAAATCATTCATTTATTATGTGCGTAAACTTGGCCTTGACCGCGATTCGGTTCCGAACCACGAACTAGACCGGAACTGAACCAGATCAGATCTGTGTGATTCACAACTAACCAAACAAATTCATTGTTCGATAGAGATTTATTCAAGGGGTGAGTTCCATATTTTACCCTTCAAATGAAAAACAGTTGTCAACAATAATAAAATAGAATAGAACCTATTGGAACTAAACTGAAATCAATAAGTGGTATACTCTATTTAATTGGGTAGATTTTAAAATTTTGAAACCAAATTTTGTAAGATTAGTTCCAATTTCACCTCAAAAGAATAAGGTATCCTATTTTGCATCATATCATAACTCCGGCAAGAAGAAATGCAGCAAATGAGGCTGAAAATGTAAGGATATTGCAATGGATCAAGTCAGGCTAGACTTTTTGAAAATAAAAATTTTTCATTTTTAAAAGAAAATAATTATTTTTTTTGAATTTTTTAACATGTAAATATGAAAAAAAAATTAAAAATGCGAATATTTATAGTTTTTTTAGAGCATACCTTAAAAAATCAATTATAAACATCTGTATTTAAAATTAAAAATTAATTTATATAATTAAAAAACTTATCTATAAAGATCGAATCCACACCAAACTCCGACTTTTTTTACCTAAACCCGACCAGAACC
>SKCR01020926.1:0-33627 GCA_019454045.1 Zanthoxylum bungeanum
ACATATAAAACTAAAAATAAAAGAAAAAAGACGAAGAAAAGAAAAGAAAAGTCCTAAGTCCTCTCTAATAACAAATAAGCTTTGATTATTATTATTTATTTGGATTGGATAAGGAAACCCAAATCAATCTTTATCCGATGAATGTGACTATTTTCTTCATTAATTATATACTGGGAGGCAGCCACAGATCCTCTTCCACGGAAAATCCACGTTCCAAACACGTAACCCGTCACGTGTCATCGTCAACACGTGTCAAAAATCCATTAATTAATAATTACGCGGTTGATTTGATACGGGGAGGAACACAGATCTTCTTCCACGGAAAATCCACGTCCCACAAGACGTACCCCGTCACGTGTCCTCGTCAAAAACCCACATGCAATGAACAGATCCTATGGCTATATATAGAGAGAGAGATAGAGAGATCAACGACTCATAACAAAGATGGCGCAATTTATAGACAAGGCGAAGAACTTCGTGGCAGAGAAGATAGCCAACATAAAGAAGCCAGAGGCTGAACTCACCGACGTTGATCTGAAGAACGTCAGTCGTGAAGCCGTCGAGTACGATGCCATGGTCTCTGTCCACAATCCCTACTCTCATTCAGTTCCCATTTGTGACATCTCCTACAACTTCAAAAGCGCCGGAAGACTCATCACTTCTGGGACTGTGCCTGACCCGGGCTCCCTCAAAGGGAATGACAAGACGCTGCTTCAAGTGCAGATGAAGGTTCCGTATGACGTTCTGATCAGCTTGGCCAAGGACGTCGGAGCTGATTGGGATATTGATTATGAGGTGGAGGTGCGTCTCACCGTTGATCTTCCTATCTTCGGCAATTTCACCATACCTATCTCTAAGAAAGGAGAGATCAAGCTCCCCTCCCTCTCTGATCTCTTTTAGTTCCCTTCTTTCATATCATTATTCCTCTTTCATTATCGCCTTCTTTTTTCTTTTTTTTTATTATGCTTTTACAGTAATAATAATAATAATGTCTGTGTTTTCATCTACGATGACCCTTTTTTCTTCTTCTTCTTTTCTTTTCTTTTTTTTTTTTTTTTTTTTTTTTTTTTTTTTTTTTTTTTTTTAATCTTTAGACTTTTCGTTCAGTTCTTTTAAAAAAAAGAAATTCCCATTTACTGTAACCGATTCCACCATTGGGTCTGATGATCCGGGTGAACCAAAACCATTTGATGGGTACCATTAATAGTCATCATATATTACATAAGAAAAACATGCACTAAAAAAAAAAAAAAACATGATGATAATCAACATTAATTACCTGTTTAATTATTGAAAGGACTACGCCCCCATGAAATTAGTCTAATGCGCTTTGTCCTCCTAATTGGGTTCCATTCAAATGAAAGCATAATATATCAAGAACACAGATTGTACAAAGGAGATATAATTTTTAATCAATCAAACCAAGATAGTCCACTTGTTAGCAAATTGAACAAACCCGCAGCGCTTGCCCATTGGTATCTTCACATGAACTAATTAACTCTCCATATTAGCATCATGTGATTTGTCACTTCTTTACTGAGCTCGGGAACAAATATAAGTAATATTTTCAAAACCAACTCCAACAAACATGCAAAAGCATACACTAGCTAGGAAATGTAAAATAAGTGAATTACAATTCTCCATCCCTGGCTGGACAAAAAAAGTAGACTAGAGAATAAATGAATAGATAGGAAGCACAAAATTACAAGGCCAAATACAACCTAGCTATCTACAAGAGGATTATAGATAACAGTAGTGCTCATTAACATGCAAGCAACTGTATCCACGACTACTTTGTTAGGCTTCAAGCTATATATATATTGCTATTCCTCGAAGTCTGAAGTTTAACTCACTTCTTTCTTAATAAATATAAAAGCACTCTTAAAATGGACAGAAATAAAGAATGAAATGTAACTGTACAGGAATTGATCCATGAAGAAATCAAAACAATACTTTTGGATCTGTGTATAGTAAAGAAGAATGAAGGAAAAGAACTTTGGAAATTCAAAATAACTGGAACTCTGTCACATATATAAGGGATTAGAAAAGTAATTCACGAATGTAGGAAATAAATGGCACGAGAAAGCGAAGATTCTTATTACATAAACAAAATCACTGATAGTAATTGAATCTAAGTGGGAATCATTCACCCCCGAAATCAGTTCCAAGCCCCCCCAAAATGAAAGCCTCTTGGTGTCCTGCTTTAAGACAACATGAGTTTTTTGCCGGTTTCAATTGAATTAAATGCTCCAATTTTACATGTGCAATTTTACAGGAAGGAAATGACTTTGTAACTTCAAGTGCTTAACTGAATTAACGTGAAATCTCATGGAAATTACAGCAAAGCATTAGCCGCAAAACCAACTGTTGTAAATTCCTCAAAAATTCATTATATTAAGGATATGTATATGTATTACATTGGGATTTTCAAGTGGTGTATGGGAGGTTGCAATCCAACCCACCTCAAGGGATGCCCTTTTGGCACCCCTCCAAGCCTTATAAAAGGAGGCTTCTATTCCAAATGAAATATAGAAAATATACAACAATAATATTTAAAACAGTGTCTGTTTTTCTTTTGTTTTTTGAGAGAGAGATCCACCATTTTCTGAGTTCGCATACTTGTTAAGGAGTGCTCCTTGAACAAGAAGTATCCAAGTTATCCTGGGAGAACGTTGGCAATTCGAATCCGTAGAGCACCTGTGACGGGGCCAATAAGTTCTTAAGGACAGAGAGATCTCGACTTGAATTGAATCTGTAAACTTGATTTCCAGGTTTGTCTTGAAGTTTTTCTGGTTTTAGGGTTTTGCATCTAGATCTACTTTTGGTTGTTTAATCTATTTGATTTGCATGTTTATTACTGTTTAATGACACCATACTTTCCACAATCTTAAGAACTTATTGCTATAGTGTTATTAGATAGTAATTCGCATGTTAGGGTTTGAATATTTTCTGAAAAATTCGGACTGTGCATGAAAAACCCGTAGGGCGTTCGAACGCCCGACGCACGCGAAGACTTAAAATCTGAAATTTCGTAAGAACGTTCGAACGCGTCTTTAAACGCAACTCAAATGCAAGCCTTCTGCCTAAGAACGTTCGAACGTGTCATAAACGCAACTCAAACGCAAACTCTCTGGAATCATTCTGTTCGAACGCGTTCTCGAACGCTATACGAACGTGAACTCTCTGGAATCATTCCGTTCGAACGCGTTATCAAACGCTACTCGAACGTGAACTCTCTGAAAACAATTCGTTCGAACGCGTTGTCAAACGCAACACGAACGCACACACACTGGACAGTCTCGTTCGAACGTAGATACGAACGTGACACTAACGAATTTGTCCTGGAAGTATCATAAACTGCAAGCTTTAATTAATATTAACTTGGTTAATCATATACTGTAAACACATTAATCTTGGTAATATAGATTTAAGTTATTATTAAGTTGTTCAATTATCACAAGCATACACATAATGATAAAATTGAAATTAATTGGTTGTTGCATAATTGGTTGAGAATTTATAGTGTAATTTTGCACAAGTAATTCCATCCAATCTTGATTGACCTATATATATCTACACTTATCGTATTAATTGTGCTATTGGAAAAGTGTAAGTCTGGGTTTTGAATTGCTAAAAGATCCTACTGGAAAAAGTGTTTGAAGAATATTCGTTCATTCAATTTTCCTAAGGTATCTCTAGTTGAAATTCAAGGACTTGTGTTTATTGGAACTTTCGTCCAATAGAACAACAAGTGACTACCTAGTATATCACTTTGAACAAGATCATTCGTTGATCGTTGTGCGATTTGTCTTTCGTAGACTAATTGAACCCTGTTGATTTCCAGTTACAAATGGCTAGCAGAAATATCACGGTACCGGTCTCTCACGGAGAAAAACCGGAGAAATTTGGTGGGGCAAATTTCAAACAGTGGCAGAGCAAAATGCTGTTCTACCTGACAACTCTTCAGTTGGCTAAATTCCTCAAAGATCCTCCGGGTCCTGTGGAGGGTGAATCCGAATTGGCCAAGGAAGAGCAAGAACAGACTTGGATGTCTGGAGACTTCTTATGGAAGAACTACCTTTTGGGTGGTCTTGACAATACCATGTACAATGTGTACCAAGGCATGACTTCTGCGAAGGTTCTCTGGGAATCTATCGAGAAGAAGTACAAAACCGAAGATGTCAGACAAAAGAAATTTGTCGTGGGTAGGTTCCTGGACTACAAGATGATAGATTCAAGGACGGTGATGTCTCAGTTAGGTGAACTGCAATTGATCATTCATGAAATACTGGATGAGGGAATGAAACTCTGTGAGATGTTTCAAGTTGCCGCTATAATTGAAAAGTTGCCTCCATCATGGAATGACTTCAGGAGCTATCTGAAACACAAAAAGAAGCAGATGAGCCTTGAAGACCTCAATGTTCGATTGAGAATCGATGAGGACAATATGATGTCCGAGAAGGCCAGCTACAAGACTCTGGAGTCTAAGGCCAACATCATTGAAGGTGTAAAGGGTAGCAAAAAGAGAAAGAACAGTGAAGTTGACTCTGGGAACAAGAAGTTCAAGGGAAAATGCTACAACTGTGGAAAGAGCGGTCATATGTCAAAGGACTGCAAAAACAAGAAGTCTCAGGACAAAAGTAAGAAAAAGAAAAATGAGGCCCATGTCACTGAAGGTGAGCAGCTGACTGATGATATCTCAGAGATGGAACTATCAGCAGTGGTAACCGAAGCCAACATAGTTGGGAATCCGAGAGAATGGTGGGTAGACACTGAGACTACTCGTCATATCTGTGCAGACAGTAAGATGTTTTCCATGTACCAGAAGGTCGATGGCGGAGATCATCTGACTATGGAAAACTCGTCTACCTCTCAGGTGGTTGGACAAGGCACAGTGGTTCTGAAGATGACATCCGGAAAGGAGCTAACATTGAAGAATGTACTGCACGTTCCAGATATTCGAAAGAACTTGGTCTCGGGCTCTTTTCTTAGTAAGGTTGGTTTTAAGCTTGTGTTTGTTTTTGACAAGTTTGTATTGACTAAGAATGATATGTATGTAGGAAAAATATACCTAACTGAGGGTCTTTTCAAGCTAAATATAATGATTGTTAATCATGCTATTAATAAAGCTAGTTCGTCTGCTTATATTATTGTGTCACAAAATGTATGGCATGGGAGGTTAGGACATGTTAATTATGATACCATGCGTAAATTAATTAACATGGACCTTATACCTAAATTTGCAATTGATAGCCAACATAAGTGTGAAGCATGTGTTGAAGCAAAAATGCATAGAACATCATTTCATTCTATAGAACGCAGTTCTGAACTGCTAGAACTTGTACATACCGATGTATGTGACATGAATATTGTGCAAACAAGAGGCGGTAAAAAGTACTTTGTCACTTTTATCGATGACAACACAAGATTCTGTTATGTGTACTTGCTGAGAAGCAAAGCTGAAGCAATTGAGAGCTTCGTACACTATAAGAACGAAGTTGAAAACCAACTTGGCAAGAAAATCAAAATAATCAGAAGTGATAGAGGCGGTGAATACGTTTCACCATTCGGTGAATATTGTTATATGCACGGAATTATTCACGAAACCACTGCTCCTTATTCTCCTCAACAGAACGGAATTGCGGAGCGCAAAAACCGAACGTTGAAGGAAATGATGAACGCCATGTTGACGAGTTCGGGTCTACCCTAGAACTTGTGGGGGGAAGCCTTGCTTTCCGCGAACTATGTTCTAAACAAGCTTCCTCACAGAAGACTGGACAAGAAACCATATGAATTGTGGAAAGGTTTCATACCTTCCTACAAATACCTAAAAGTGTGGGGGTGTCTTGCCAAAGTAATGGTTCCTAAACCTAAGAAGGTTAGAATAGGATCCAAAACTGTTGACTGTATATTCATCGGATATGCTCACAACAGTAGTGCGTATCGATTATTGGTACACAAGTCGGAGATTCCTGACATCAATCCAAATATGATAATTGAGTCAAGGAATGCGATATTTTTTGAAGAGACGTTTCCTTGTAAGGAAAGATAAATGACTGGGTCTCTCAAAAGGACAATTGACCCTGTCAAGGACAGTGATCAGGTTGACCTAGAATCAGATAAACGTGTTAATACTGAGACAATCGAGCCTAGACGTAGCAAAAAAGCTAGAACGTCTAAGTCGTTTGGTCCCGATTTTCTGACTTACCTGTTAGAAAATGAGCCTCAAAGCTATAAAGAAGCCATGTCTTCTCCTGAGGCACCTCTTTGGAAAGAGGCGATAAACAGTGAGATTGATTCAATCCTACAGAACCATACTTGGGAGTTGGTTGACCTTCCACCAGGTTGTAAGCCACTGGGCTACAAATGGATATTCAAAAGGAAGATGAAAACGGATGGATCAATAGATAAGTACAAGGCAAGACTTGTCATAAAAGGTTATAGACAAAAGGAAGGCCTTGATTACTTTGACACCTATTCACCAGTGACTCGTATCACATCGATAAGAATACTCATAGCCATAGCATCTATATTTGGTCTTGGAATACATCAAATGGATGTAAAGACGACATTCTTGAATGGTGAATTGGATGCAGAGATTTACATGGAACAACCAGAAGGGTTTAGTGTTCCTGGACAAGAACAGAAGGTGTGCAAACTTGTAAAATCCTTGTATGGATTAAAACAAGCACCAAAACAATGGCATGAGAAATTTGACAAAGAAATGTTGTCAAATGGGTTCAAAACCAATGAGTGTGATAAGTGTGTGTACACCAAATCAACTCAAAAAGGATATGTCATTGTGTATCTCTATGTAGACGATATGCTGATAATTGGTAGTAATCATGAAATGATTCAGTCTACCAAAAACGTGTTATCCAGCGGATTTGATATGAAAGATTTGGAATTGCTGATGTGATCTTATGAATTAAGATTTCTAGGACATCAGACGGATATATATTATCACAGACTTATTATATTGAGAAGATACTTGATAAATATATCAAAGGGGATCTAAATGTGGCTAGAACCCCTGTGGACCTAACTCTTCATCTATCAAAGAATACTGGTTCAGGCGTATCGCAATTAGAGTATTCGAGAATCATCGGAAGTCTGATGTATCTCACGAATTGCACACGGCCTGATATCGCTCAAGCTGTGAATCGGCTTAGCAGATATACGAGCAATCCAGGACACAAACACTGGAAAGCCATAGTAAGAGTTTTGAGGTATCTGAGAGAAACTTCAAAATGCAGCCGTGTCATGGAAATCCTCGAGGCAAACATGTTTGCTCGGTCTACTATGGAATCAGAGTTCATAACATTAGACAAAACAGCGGAAGAAGCAGAATGGCTTAGAAACTTCCTGGAGGATAGTCCTAGTTGGCCCAAATCGGTGCCAGCGATAACATACATTGTGACAGCCAATCGGCTATTGGGAGAGCCCAAATACAATGTATAATGGTAAGTCTCGACATATACGTCGGAGACATAATACCATACGTCAACTGCTCTCAAGTGGCATAATAACGATCGATTATGTTAAGTCGAAGGAAAACCTAGCGGATCCACTAACTAAAGGTTTACCTCGAGAGCAAGTTGAGAAGTCATCGAGGGGAATGAGCTTGAAGCCTATAATCTAAGAATTAACACTGTGGAAACCCAACCTAGCTGACTGGAGATCCCAAGATCTAGGTTCAAAAGGGACAACATAAACTTTGTGCAATTCAAAACAAGCACTGAAGAGTTTCGTACTCTTTCCCATTCCGATAATGACGCTGAGTGTTGTCTGTCATTGGTTAGGATAAGCTAAGGCTTTTAATGATCACTATATTAGGAGATGAGTCCTAATGGGGGTAAAGACAGATTACCTCTTCATAGCAGATCACCTATTTCAAGTAAGAAGTGAGGCCGCTTCCATGGGAACCTTTAAAGGCGGGTTACCCTAAAGTGCTTGATGAATCCAGGACCGTTGTTCAGGGCCAAAATGAACACAACCATAGAACGGGAAAATGGTTGAATTAAAGTTGTGTGTTGGCAATTGTCTTGGTTTACACCAACGGCAGAACAGTTCAAGACTATGGGTCACTGGTTTGCCAAGTAAATCCGATTGTCATTCACTAGGTAAGGAAAAAGTAAATGACAACTAAGGAAAAATTTGGATTTAGTAAGTATTTCCACTTTGGTATTTCAGGCCACATCCTTTAATATATAAAGTGTTATATTTTTTCATAAGTTTTAACCTAGTTCTAAGCCTCCAAAATAAACATGAAAAGTTAGAGAGAAAAAGTGAAGAACCTTGAAGAACAACTAAGGAAAAGCTTGGATTTAGTAAGTATTTCCACTTTGCTATTAGAGGGAAATTTGTTCCTTTTGTTCTAGGCTATAACATAGCTTGTTCTTAAGTTTTTCTACTCTTTCTTGTTTATGTTTTTGAGTGTTGGAAGTTTTGAACATGGTGTTTGCATGTATGATAGTTAAAGAAAGCTTATAAGTTGTTATTAAGCATTCTTTTGGTCATTTGATGATCTAGTTGCCATTCTAGAGTTGTTGAGCCACTCCTTGGTGACCTATAATTTTTCTAGAGTTATTTCAAATTAGTGAGACTTGTTTGGTGTGGTAGAGACTTGATTGAAACATTGGATTTGTTTAATTTGGTCTAATTTGTCAAAATTGAGAAATTAGGGTTTATAACCATCTCCAAATTTGGGTATTTTCATATATGTTGTGTATTATGATGTGTATATGATGCATATAAAATTTTGGGATGATTGAATTTGATCTTGATGTGTTTTGAACATTAAAAGAGCAAAATGCACAATTTGCCCCATAATGAGGCTCACGGCAATTTGTGTTATTTTTGGATTTTTTGTTACATTTTGAATTTTGATATGTAGGACATGTTAAATTCATATTAGAAATGATTTAGAATCATCCAAATTATTTTGAACAATTTAGGACTAAAATGAACAAAATCCAAACTTTGGGGACCCCACGGCAATTTGTTAGAAATTGTGGTTTTATGTTGCAATTTGTATTTTGATATGTTGGACATGTTGGATATCATTTTAGAAATGATTTAGAATCATCCAAAATTGTATTTGACAATTTTGGGACTAAAATGATCAATTTGTAAAATATTGGGGTAATTCGGTAATTACTAAGAAATTTGATTTCTTGTGTAATTTTTCAGAATTTAATAATTGGGTAATTAAATAAATAAGTTTATTTAATTGATTCAAGAAAAATTTTGAAATCGGAAAATTTTGATTTTCCGCGTTTCCGCTGCGTTGCCGATATTCCGCCCTAAAACCCATTCACGGCCTTCATACGTGAATAACTCATGTCCAAGAAGCACTTACACATAACGTAGCTAGCCATGTGATATGTATTGATGAGTACCATAAGCTCCATATACAAGACATGATCGTACCTCAGGTTTAAGGATAGATAACATTAATGTGTGTATATATAATGGTTGATCATTGACTGTAGATATAATATCCATGTGATCAATCGTTGGGAGGTCATGTTCGATCATTCATTCTCTAATGAATATCTACTACTTGTTTTCTTATGATATGAAGCTTATCATCCAACTATTAACATCTTTGTGTTAATCAATGACATAACACAATAGAACTAGTCCAGTGATATTATTGCCCTACATGATATCACTTTTGACTAGAAATATCTTTTTAAAACAAAACCTTGATAAAAGAACACCGACTCTCATATTCTCAACCCTCTGAGAATAGTGTTCTTCTAGATTAAGTTTAAAAACATACACACCATCTATTTGTTGGGTTTTTGAGCAAAAGGCGTTGCGGAAGCGCTGTTCGAGCGAAATCGTAATTTAAAAACTTTTTAAATTACCGAATAAATTATTCAATATCTAATATGAATAATTAATTCATATTTCACCTAAACAAATTTATTAGATATCAAATAACGGCATAAATAGTTAAGAAACGTCGCAAAATTTTTATGAAAACGTTTTTCCGCAAAATGACATAAAACACGTTTTTGACCGAACCGACTACCCAATACACATGAGGGCTGCCCAGGTCAGCCCAAATAGTATTAGGGTAGTTCATGGGCTACCCGAACATCGATAAATTCACTGTTTGGGCAGCCGTCACCCGGTTGGCTCAAAAGTCACACAGTAACGTCGTTTTTCACCGTTTTCGCTTATTTGAACTTCGAAACAATTTACGGCAATTGTTCCAACACCCAAAACACATCCAATACATTCATAAGACATATTTTTCATCACAAAATACACAGTATTTCCAGATCTGATCAAGAACCAAAATATATCAATTTTTCCTGCTTAAAATCTAATTTTCCAACATTAATATAATTAATCTTAACACCTACCAAAGTCACCACAAATGAACCACCCAAGAATAATTCTAGGCATTACAAGAGTGGTCATAACACTCTAAAATGACAACATATCATCAAATGATCAAATTGAATAAATATTACAATATATTATACAATTGTACTCCACACATGCTTAAAGCCTTCCAATTCATTCTCCAAACCATAAAGCCCCAAATTATAGAAAAGAAGAAATCCTAGGATCTCACTAGATCATCAAGAAATAAGAACATAATTTCTAAGCTAAGAGATATAAAGAATTACCTTTAATTCTCTTGATTTCTTAGCTTTTTTCTTGATTTTCTTTCTTTGAATCATCAAGTAATTTGGAGGTGTATTTTTAGAGATATTCGGCCATGGCTTCTCCAAAAGGAAGAAAACAAAATTTTTCAATTAAAAGGAGTGACCGACTTTTAGGGGCATTTTTGTCATTTTTGTATTTTAATTTCATTAAATTAAAAACAAGATAAGATAAGCTCTAAGTTTGACAAATAAAATTTACACACTTAAGCTTAATTAAAACATGACACTTGTGTCAATAATAATTAAACATATTGCATAACATTTATGTAATATGAACATTAATTAATTATTCAAATATTTAACATTTAAATATCTAAATAATTAATTAATATAATTATTATTATATATGTTTTTATTTACATTAAATAACAAATACATATATTAATGACATGTGTCAAAATCTCATTTGACAATTAATTAATTAATGTATATCTAATCAAATTATGTATCAAATACAAATACACAATAATTACGATTGACCAAAATCCCTTAAAATATGTGTTTTCGTTTAACCGATTAAACGATTCGAATTAACTCATTTAATCTGGTGAAGTATTATGAATAATCTGTATTATTCATAACGCGTTGTCCAAGTGCTCAACTAGTACACTTCATATTGTGAGACTCTCTAAGTTTAGGTTTATCCGTCACGAAATCCAATTTTGTGTCCATAATTCACCCACTTATGAATTATGACGACCACATATAATCTCGCTAAACTATGCAAGTCGAGGTCATTGCATACGTATAATCCCTCCGTCACAGTCTATCCATATTATACCTGAGATATAGATAAGAACGTCAAATCCGTATCGACTTTTAGATTTACGATCTCTAAATAACACTCGGAACTGTTTTCCGAAGTTATACCACAGCCATGGATTTACTAGATCGCAAACACGTGTAGGATGCCTATGCCCTGTACACAGTACTGACAGATTCTATCTTGATACGAACAGGATATCATGAGCATCAGTCCACACCCAACGAACAGGCGGAGGTCTGATCTAAATAGATCGGTAACGTGACTGACATCAAAGTGTGGAGGATAACTCATATATTCACAGTGGTATCTCAAGTCGAAGGATCACTATGCTCACTCAACTCGAGAAGATTCCCATTGACGTTGATGTACCATCTATTAGGAAATCTTCAGTGAGTCGTTCAGTGTTTATCAAATAAACACCTACATGTCTATACGAGACTCCCGAGACTCATGGTTCATTGAGATAAACCATCGGACCAAGTCACGATATACAACATGTACTGGTCTCTGCAGATTTTATTAACTGACCCGTGTTAGTAAATCTTGACTAGGAACTTTATTTAAGGATATACAACTTATAGTGACGCTTCCCAATGTCAATTACAAACTACGTTGTAACTGCGTATTACGTTGTAAATCTTAGGGTCTTTTTCTAATATACACGTATCACTAAATCAGATTTAGTTTCAATCTAATCATAATTAGATATCTAATCGTAATTAGATCGAATATGTATATAAAAGACAAGATATATTACCATTAATTAAGTAACATTATGAAAAAAGACATTGTTCGTATTCATGAATCGGACATAAATATGATCCGGATTGGCACTCCGAGCACAAACTCTAACACTAATATGATAGATGAACTATGATGTTTAGTTATAATAATCGTTATGATTATAAATTTATATTACAATTATTTTACGAACAAATTATACCGTAAATCTTATATCTATCGATTGGTTTTAAGGCATACTCTCCGACACAAACATACCTTTTTGATATTGCTGGCCAGTGGAAGTTTTCATAGGGCTCATAGGACAAAGCACACCATTCATCTCAGTCATGGAGCGCAGCTGTTCACTTTCATCATCAAATCTCACAAAACCATATCCCTTAGAGCATCCAGTGGTTCTATCAATGACCACTTTAGAACCCTTCACTGATGAATAAACAGCTCTAAATGTTTCTTGTAGCATATAGCCAGTGACATCGGCAGCCAAATCTGTAGAAAAATTCTCTAAATAAAAAGGTACATGGACCCCAAATCAAAGGGCTTAATGCACCCTTCCATGCTTATATAAAGAATAATTGATGTTCATTCAAGGAAGGATCTAGATTTGAAAACAAGTCTTGAGTCCCATAATTTTATTTTGAGTCAGAGAGAGTATTCCTCCATTTCCAAGTTCGAGATCTTGTTAAGGAGTGCCCCTTGAACAAGAGGAATCCAGGTTATCCTGGGAGAACATTAGCCGCAAAACCAATAGAACACATAGACGGGGCTGATAATTTCTTAAGGACAGAGAATCATCTCAACTCGGACAATTTCAATCAGGTTTTTCTGGTTCTTAAAAGTTTAAGATTTACATGATTGTGATCTGTTTTTTGATTGAGTGATGCATGTCAAATTAGATTTACAAGACACATACTACCAACAATCTATTCACGCATATATCACATATGTTTAATTTGCTGTGACCATTCATCTTCTATGTATGCGCTACTCACGGATCATGTAACAGCCCATGAATATTCCATCTTGATCATATTCCATGCACAACTTGAATCAAAATAACATGCGTCAATAGCATGAAATGTTGCTGCCTCTGTGTTGTCTTTATGAGCATGAAACATTAATTGAAACACACATGAGTGTTTAGTTTGTGCATCAGAGGGGCCCATTCATGCATATATGCTTGCCAAACAAAAATACTCGGACACGTAGTGACTAGTGATGCATTGTGTCCTTTCGGTTTCCATCAACCATGCATGCGACTACTTGTTTTGATTCACAAAAATTGATGTGATTTTTCGAGAAAATTTATTTCCATTTAATTTTTTTTTTTTTTTTAAAAAAATAAAGAAAAAGAAAAAGAAAAGAAAGGTGTCTGTTTGTAAATAAATTACACACTGTTCGCATGCTATTGATATCATCATACATATGTTGATTTTCTTCGTTAAAAAAAATGATAATAATAATAATAAATAAAATAAAATTATTTAAGTGATATGTTGTGTTTAGAATTTATTCATTTATTATTTTTTAATTAACTTAGGAAAATCAAATAATTAAATTATAAAATTGGTTATTTAAGTTAATTAAAACATTTTCATTTATCACATATCAACACATTAAGTTATAAGTGATAAAGTTGATATATAATTAGATTTATTATTGTATTATACATGTTATAGAATATGCAATTAACATTACGTAATTATATTAACTTAGTAAAATCATATACTGAATTTTTTATAAACTTGGTAGTATAAGTTTAAGTTAATATTAGAATATTCAATTATCACAAGCATACACATAGTGATAAAGTTGAAAACTAATTGTATGTTGCATACTTGGTTGAGAATTTAAAGTGTATTCATACACAAGTAATTTCATCCAGTTTTGATTGACACATACACATATATCTACACATATCGAAAATTGTATTGTGAATTTTAAAAGGGAAATACTGAGTATTGAATTTCTAAGAGATTCTATTGAGGAAGTATTTAAAGGATATTCTGTCAAAAATACGATAAGAGCCTAAGTGGTTACTCCGGACCCCCCTCGTCCTCTGGGAATATTCCTTTATTTACTTATCATAAGAAACCTTAGTCAGAAATTCAAGGACTTGTGTTTCTTGGTACTATTGTCCAATAGAATAACGAGTGAATACTTGGTATATCATTTGAACAAGATCATTATTTGTTGATCATTGTACAATTTGTCTTTTGTAGACTTATTGACCCCTGTTGATTTTTCCAAGCAGAAACATCATAATACCGGTCTCTCATGGAGAAAAACCGGAAAAGCTTGGTGGGGCGAACTTCAAACAGTGGCAGAGCAAAATATTATTCTACCAGACAACTCTCCAGTTGGCTAAATTCCTCAAAGATCCTCCGGGTCCTATGGAGGGTGAATCAGAAACAGCCAAGGAAGAGCGACAACAGACATGATTGTCTGGAGACTTCTTGTGCAAGAACTACCTTTTGGGTGGACTTGACAATACCCTGTACAATGTGTACCAATGCATGTCTTCTGTGAAGATTCTCTGGGAATCTCTCGAGAAGAAATACAAAACCGAGGATGCCGGACAAAAGAAATTTGTCGTGGGTAGGTTCCTGAACTACAATATGGTAGATTCAAGGATGGTGATGTCTCAGTTGAGTGAACTGCAGTTGATCATTCATGACATAGTGGATGAAGGTATGAAACTCTGTGAGATGTTTCAACTTGCCACCATAATTGAAAAGTTGCTCCATCATGTAAGGACTTCATGAGCTATCTGAAACACAAAAAGAAGCAGATGAGCCTTGAAAACCTTGGAGTTCGATTGAGGATCAAAGAGGACAACAGAAAGTTCGAAAAGGCCAGCTACAAGACTATGGAGTCTAATGCCAACATCATTGAGGGTGTAAAGGGTAGCAAGAAGAGAAAGAGCAGTGGAGCTGATTCTTCCCAAGCGAATAAGAAGTTCAAGGGGAAATGCTACAACTGTACTGATTCTTCCCAAGCGAACAAGAAGTTCAAGGGGAAGTGCTACAACTGTGGAAAGAGCAGTCATATGACAAAGGACTGCAGAAACAAGAAATCTCAAGACAAGGGCAAGAGAAATGAGGCCTATGTCGCTGAAGATGAGCAGTTAACTAATGAGATTTCAGAAATGAACCTCTCAGCAGTAGACCCGGCCACGGTTCCGGTTCGGAACCGGAACCGAACCGGAATGAGACCGGTTCGGTTGGGGTTCCACCCAACTCGAACCGGTCCGAACCGGTGGAACCGTACGGTTCCACCGGTTCGGACGGTTCCTATTGGAACCGTAGGGTTCCAACAGGAACCCTACGACCCCCAACGGCCCGTTGGGGCCAAATTTCCCCCAACGGCTAGTGCCGTTGGGGGATGCAGGGAGCCGTTTGGCTCCCTGCCAAAAAAAAAATAAAAAATAAAAAAAATTATATTTTTATTATATAAAATAAAAATTACTAATGTACCCCTAATAACGGTAATAAAACGGTTATATTTAGGGGCATTTTTGGTATCAAAAAATTCTAAAATTCTATAAATAGGATTCATTTTTCATAATTTCATCACACTAAATTCTCAACTCTCTCATTTTCTATAATTCTGTTATTCGCAATCGCAATTATTCAATTTTATTTTTTTTCTTCCTAATTTCTCAAACGAAAAATGGCAAGCTCATCTGAGAACATAATGTCAAATATGCCAACCCAAGAGAGCGGCCCTAGTGTCAGTGCACAATCACGGAGAAGAGAAGTTAAGGCTCGGTCCTCGGATATTTTCAAAATTCATTTTAATTTGGAACGCCTAGAAGATGATTCACAACGAGCAGTTTAAAACTATTGTGGGGTTATCTACAAATTTTCTGGTGGATATGGCAATATGATCAAGCACATGGAAAAACATCATCCGGTTGAATTTGGCATTGATACGACGCAAACTCAAATGGCCAGGTACGCATCATCAAGTAGAGGTACAAGTGATTTAGATTTATTTAAATATTCTGATGCAAAAAATAGAGAAGAATTTGCGAAATTAACTTGTATGGCACATCTTTCTTTAAGCTTTGGTGAAAAACTTCATTTTACTAATTACGTGCATAATGCTTTAAACCCTTCTGCATGTAGAATGACTCGAAACACAACAAAACGTCATATTTTTAAATTATACAAAGATGGTAAAATTATTTTAAATGAAATATTTAAAGAGATGAAAGGTCGTATTTCTGTATGTTCTGATATTTGGAGTGATCATTGGCAAACACACTCATACATGGGTGTGACTTGTCATTGGATTGATGTATCATTTACCATGCAAAAATGATTTATTGCATTTAGAGTTTTTGATGACCAACATACTGCACATAATATTTATAGAATGATGAAGGTAATTTTTGATGAATATGGTTTAGGAGAAAAAATTTTAACAATTGGATTTGATAATGCATCTGCAAATACTGCATCCATCAATGATTTAAAAGAAATATGTCAACCAAATTTAGGGGGTCGGTTTTTTCATATTCGTTGTACATGTCATGTCCTCAACTTATGTGTGCAAGAAGGTCTAAAATTATTATCACATTTCCTTGATCCAATTAAAACGGCACTTAACTGTATTTGGTCATGTACAGGCCAAATTTGGTCCAAGGGCAATTTCGACATTTTGCTTCGGGCCCAATACTAGGCCCCCAGCATAGATCCACGCCCAAGTTACCACCACAGATTCTCACTAAAGGAACCCCCAAGGTTTGATGTATATAAAGGCCCAGAGATCCACAAACCTAGGCCCAATAAAGTATCACACGCCCAATCCATAATCAAGGCTCACCCAACGCCAGCCCACGTAACGCCCAAGGTCATAAACACCATTCATGAACCCATCCGTTCAAGCCTACAAACGGGCAAAATGCAGTAATAGCTCCACATGAAGTCGATCTAACGGACCAGCAATCAAATAGCAATAAAGACACACATTACTAAGACATGTATATAGAGGAAACGAGGCTCCAGGAGGGGAGAGATTGAACTCCTAGCTCTCATACTCATAGCTCAATACTATTCTCTTCACAGCTCTCTAAACCTCTCGTCTACCGCCCTCACGGCACCCTACTAAGTTAAAGGTAGTATCCAACCTTTGACTTCCCATCTTCTTACTCCTTAGTACCATCACTGACTTGAGCGTCGGAGTGCCCCCGGCACCCACCACACCGGTGGGTAGTGCTCCCGCTCAATCTACATCTTTGTTTTGCAGGATCGCCAGTGCCCCAATACAAAATCTCGATTGTGGACCTCGGGCGAAAACCGGCGTCTACAGGTCATATTCTCAAATTAGGAGAGAATGGACCAAGTTTTGTAAAATAAATGGTATTAAACCGATTAAATTTTCAAGAGATGTTCCAACACGTTGGAATTCTACTTATTTTCTTTTATGTCAAGCATTTCAATACAAAGATGCATTATGTAGTTTTTTTCTCAACATGTTCAAAATATCACACTTTATCCTAGTCAATGGGATATTTGTGAATTTTTTTTAGATATTTTAAAAGTTTTTAATGATGCTACTTTAGTTTTTAGCGGCGTTTATTATCCTACAGCACATTTATTTCTTCTTGAGAGTTTAAATATTGTTGGCACTCTCGATGAGCATGTTGACAGTAGCGATCCTAATGATATTGTTTTGTTAGAAGCCATTACTGTTATGAAGGTAAAATGGTTAAACTATTTTAGAGAAATTCATTTACTTTATCTTATTGCTGCTGTTTTTGATCCTAGATTTA
This sequence comes from Zanthoxylum bungeanum, assembly GCA_019454045.1. Classification (NCBI taxonomy): domain Eukaryota; kingdom Viridiplantae; phylum Streptophyta; class Magnoliopsida; order Sapindales; family Rutaceae; genus Zanthoxylum; species Zanthoxylum bungeanum. The sequence continues at coordinate 17,975 of SKCR01020926.1, forward strand.
AATTAGAAGGTTTGAATGGTGATTTACAAGCTTATTATGGTTATTTAGGAATATTAGATGAAATTGACATTACTAGATTAATGACGAAATTAAGAAATGATTTAATTGAGTTATTTAATGATTATATTGTAAGATATAACTTAGGAACATTAGGTCAATCTAGTAGTAGCGAACCGGTAATTCAAACAAGACTTAGCGCAGGGGATCGTTGGTTATTGCAACGAAATAAAAAAGCTAGGGATACAACAACTAATAACCCTGAATTAGATAATTATTTATCTACAAATTTTGAGTTTTCTAATGAAAGTTTATGCAGTAAAAATTTTAAAATCCTTGAATGGTGGAACCGGCATCAAAATATATATCCTGTTTTATCTATTATTGCTAAAGAGATCTTGGCAGCACCTATTTCCACCGTTGCGGTTGAGCAAGCCTTCAGCTTGGGAGGTAATATATTGGAAGCTAGGCGATCTTCATTACATCCAAGCACTCTAGAAGCAACAGCTTGTGTGGATGATTGGACTCGAGCTGATCTGAGACAACAAGAAGATGCCCCCGATGATTGTGAAGATTTGTTCGATAATGCTTCTGCAACAAGTGCAAGCGGAACCGGAGCCGAAGGATCAACCGATAATGATGATTGATAATTTTAAAATTATAATTTACAAATGGGATATGTCTAAAAGACTAAAACTTGTAATGGAACTACGTGAGCTTTGATTCCTCTCACCATTGGAGGATACGTAGGCAACTTAAATTTTTAAAAATTTAAGCTCAAGCTCTTCAATGTAATAATTTTTTTTTTTATAAATTTAATCTCATTTTTTATTTTAATTAATTAAAAAAAAAAGGAACCGAACCGAACCGGAACCGAACGGTTCGGTTCCGGTTCGATTTTCGGTTCCGGTTCCACTTAAGTGTGGAACCGGTAACCGGCCGGTTCGGTTCGGTTCCGAACCGGAACCGAACCGCCGGCCGGGTCTACTCAGCAGTGGTAACTGAAGCCAACTTAGTTGGGAACCGAGAGAATGGTGAGTAGACACTGGGGCTACTCGTCATATCTGTGCTGATAGCAAGATTCTTTCATCGTGTCAGAAGGTTGATAGTGGTGATCATCTGACTATTGGAAATTCGTCTACCTATAGAGTGGTTAGACAAGGCACAGTGGTTCTGAAAATGATATCTGGAACGGAGCTTACATATAAGAATGTTTGCATGTTCCAGATATTCGCAAGAACTCGGTCTCGGGTTTGTATTTGTTTCTGACAAGATTGTATTGACAAAAAATGATGTCTATGTAGGAAAAGTATACCTCGCTGAGGGCCTTTTCAATGACTGTCAATTGTGCTATTAATAAAGCTGAAACTTTTGCTTATGTTATTGAGTCACAAAATGTATGGCATGAGAGGTTAGAACATGTTAATTATGATACAATGCGTACATTAATTAACATGGATCTTATACCTAAATTTGCATTGATAGCCAACATAAGTGTGAGGCATGTGTTGAAGTAAAATACATAGAACATCATAGAACGAAGTTCTGAACCCTTGGAACTTGTACACACTGACGTGTGTGACATGAATATTGTGCAAACAAAAGGCGGTAAAAAGTACTTTGTCACTTTTATCGATGATAGCACAAGATTCTGTTAGGTGTATTTACTGAGGAGCAAAGCTGAAGCTATTGAGAGTTTTATACACTGAGAACAAAGTTGCAAATCAACTTGACAAGAAAATCAAAAGAATCATGAGTGATAGAGGTGGTGAATATGTTTCACCATTCGGTGAATATTGTTCTGTGCACGGAATTATTCACGAAACCACTGCTCCTTATTCTCCTCAATAAAACGGGATTGCTGAGCGTAAAAACCGAACGTTGAAGGAAATGATGAACGCCATGTTGAAAAGTTCTGGTTTACCTCAGAACTTGTGGGGGGAAGCCTTGATTTCCACGACCTACGTTCTGAACAAGCTTCCTCACATGAGATTGGATAAGACACCATATGAGTTATGGAAAAGTTATGTACCTTCCTATAAATATTTGAAAATGTGGGGGTGTCTTGCCAATTGTCAAAGTAATGGTTCCTAAACCTAAGAAGGTTAGAGTATGACCCAAAACTATTGTTTGTATATTCATTGGATATGCTCACAACAGTATTGCATATCGATTCTTGGTACACAAGTCTGAGATTCCTGACATCAATCCGTAGATGATAATTGAGTCAAGGAATACGAAATTTTGAAGAGACGTTTCCTTGTAAGGAAAGACAAATAAGATAGTCTCTCAAAAGAACTATTGATACTGTCAAGGACAATGATCAGGTTGACCAAGAGTCAGATCAACATGTAAATGTTCAAATGAACCTAGACGTAGCAAGCGAGCTAGAACGTCTAAGTCGTTTGGTCCTAATTTTCTGACATAATTGTTAAAAAATGAGTCTCGAAGCTATAAGAAGCAATGTCTTCTACGGAGGCACCTATGTGGAAATAGGCAATTAACAGTGAGATCGATTCAATCCTACAAAACCATAATTGGGAGTAGGTTGATCTTCCTCCAGGTTGTAAGCCACTGGGCTACAAATGGATATTCAAACGGAAGATGAAAGCGGATGGATCAATAGAGAAGTACAAGACGAGGTTTGTCATAAAAGCTTATAGACAAAAAGAAGGCATTGTTTACTTTGACACCTATTCACCAGTGATTCGTATCACATCGGTAAGAATGCTTATAGCCATAACAGCTATATTTGGTCTTGAAATACATCAAAAGGATGTAAAGACGTTATTCTTGAATGGTGAATTGGATGAAGAGACTTACATGGACAACCAGAAGGGTTTAATGTTCCTGTATAAAAACAGAAGGTGTGCAAACTTGTAAAATCCTTGTACGGATTAAAACAAGCACTTAGACAATGACATGAGAAGATTGACAAAGAGATGTTGTCAAGTGGGTTTAAAACCGATGAGTGTGATAAGTGTATATACACCAAATCAACTCAAGAATGATATGTCATTGTATGTCTCTATGTAGACTATATGCTGATAATTGGTAATAATCATGAGTTGATTCAGTCTACCAAGAAAGTGTTATCCAACAAATTTGATATGAAAGATTTGGGAGTAGCTAACCTAACTCTTCCTCAATAAAAGAATATTGTCTTAAACATATCGCAATTAGAGTATTCAAGGATCATCGGAAGTCTGATGTATCTCACGAATTGCACACGAACTGATATCGCTCAAGCTATGAACAAGCTTAGCAGATATACTAGCAATCCAGGACATAACCACTGGAAAGCCATAGTAAGTGTTTTGAGGTATGAGAAACTTCAATATATGGGCTACATTACGAGAGTTATCCTATTGTTCTAGATGGATACAGCGGTGCTGACTGGATATCTGATACAGTGGATTCCAAATCTATGGGTGGATTTATTTTCACACTTGGTAATGCAGCCGTGTCATGGAAATCCTCGAGGCAAACATGTATTGCCCGGTCTACTATGAAATCAGAGTTCATAGCGTTAGACAAAATAGCGGAAGAAGTGGAATGGCTTTGAAACTTCCTGGAGGATATTCCTAGTTGGCCCAAATCGGTGCTAGCGATAAGCATACATTGTGACAGCCAATCGGCTATTGGGAGAGCCCAAAATGCAATGTATAATGGTAAGTCTCGACACATACGTTAGAGACATAATACCATAGGTCAACTGCTATCAAGTGGCATAATGTCGATCGATTATGTTGAGTCAAAGGAAACCTAGGGGATTCACTAACTAAAGGTTTACCTCGAGAGCAAGTTGAGCAGTCATCGAAGGGAATGGGCTTGAAGCCTATAATCTAAGAATTGTTACTGTGGAAACCCAACCTAGCTGACTGGAGATCTCAAGATCTAGGTTCAAAAGGGACAACAGAAACTTTGTGCAATTCAAAACAAGCACTGAAGAGTTTTGTACTATTTCCCATTCCGATAATGACGCTGAGTGCTGTCTGTCATGGTTAGGATAAGTTAAGGCTTTTAATGATCACTATATTAGGAGATGAGTCCTAATGGGGGTAAAGACAGATTACCTCTTCATAGTAGATCACTTATTTCAAGTAAGAAGTGAAGTCGCTTCCATGAGAACTTTTAAAGGCGGGTTACCCTAAAGTAATTGATGAATCCAGGACCGTTGTTCAGGGCCGAAATGAACACAACCGTAGAACGGGAAATGGTCGAAGTAAAGCTGTGTGTTGGCAGTTGTCTTGGTTTACACCAACGGCAGAACAATTCAAGACTATGGGTCACTGGTTTGCTAAGTAAATCCGATTGTCATTCACTAGGAAAAGTTCAAGGCGAAAACTACCTATTTCGATGCAGCTTTAGTTCACGGAAACTCTCTCAAGTGTCTGCATGAATATTTAGAGAATTGTGGGGGATTGTAGAAAAATTCTCTAAATAAAAAGGTATATGAAAGAGGTATAACCCTTAGGAGGGTTACACCCCAAACCAAATGGTGCCCTTAAGGCACCCTTCCATGCCTATATAAAGGATCCTTGATGTTCATTCAAGGATCTAGATTTGAAAACAAGTCTTGAGTCTCATAATTTTATTTTGAGTCAGAGAGAGTATTCCTCCATTTCCAAGTTCGAGATCTTGTTAAGGAGTGCCCCTTGAACAAGAGGAATCTGGGTTATCCTGGGAGAACATTAGCCGCAAAACCCGTAGAGCACAGAGACGGGACTGATAAGTTCTTAAGGACAGAGAATCATCTCGACTCGGACAATTTCAATCAGTTTTTTCTGGTTCTTAAAGGTTTAAGATTTACATAATTGTGATCCGTTTTTTGATTGAGTGATGCATGCCAAATTAGATTTACAACACACATACTACCAACAAAATCTCCCACAAAAATTGTAAAATCAGAATCATATCAACTGATACTTTGGCAGTTTTATGCTCCCTGTGCTTTATCTTCTATGGCTAATGAGCTGAAAAGCCTAATTAACTCCTCTATATCCATCTGTCCTAAGAGTTGTTTGTGTTTGGTACACAATAACTCCTCACCCACAGATTAATTCTCATAATTAATTAACTCTTACCCAACTCCAGCAAGCCCATGTACAAAGACAAGAGAAAAAGACACCTAAGGCTAAGGGTTCCTAAGAGAAAAGGGAAAGGTATCCTCTCACAATCGGACAGATGTAAGAGGGTTATGAAGACCCTTTATATATATGCTTCCACGCTTTCCTCTACGTCAAAGTGGGGAGGACAGAAAAGGGAAAGACTTCTAAAATAAACAAAGTTGATTTGAATGAAATTTATTGGTTGGGGGTATTAAAAGGTTTATAATGTATAGTTAATACAAAAAAAAAAATAACATCAAAATTATGGAAACACTTTTTTTTTTTTGAAATTGTTAAAAATCCGGCTGCCAAATTATCCATTTCAGACTTAAGCAGAATATGTAAAACTCCCGGTAGTTTCAGATTCCTACAAGAAACACATTCTCTGAATTCGAACCCAGGACCTCAAACTGAGATCATGAACCCTACACCACCAAATAATGAATAATATGGTAAAATTGGATTTTCATCCATTAAATTACATTCAATAATCATATTTTCTTTATATATTTCTTCCATAACACCATTTTACGTTTTACCATAACTTACCCTATCTTATCAAACCTCAATTCGAACAAAGACTAAAAGTAATGGATAGAGATTCGGTGCCGAGCAAAATAATTACTTACCTTTATTCATTTTTTAATATCTATTCATACATGTGTAATGTTTTCTAATGAATAGTTAATAGTTAATAGTTAATATTTATTATTGTTATTTATTTATTTATTTTTCGGTAAAAAATTCATTAAGGCTCTCAGAGATATTATGAATATTAAAGAATTTATTCCTAAATATTATATCTTGAAAAGATGGACAAAACAAGCAAGGGTAGAATCTGTTCAAGACATGAATAAGCCTGAAATTCAAGATGATCCTAAATTACAACAGACATGTCGATATAAAGCTTTCGGTTATACCTTCATTAGGATTTCAAGTAGAGCTTCCGAGAGTGAAAAACATACAATCTGAGTATTGAGCATGAAACTAGTAGCAAGACTGATTGAAGCCGTTTTTTTGTTCAGAAATGAATGGTACTAAAAAAATAATAATTCAGAGCTCTTCTCTTGTTGAACCACCAAGTAATATTAAAATAGATGGTCAACAAGATTCAATTACTATCAAAGTAAAAGGACTATAAAAGAAAGAGTTATTTTATGCTAGATTTAAAAGTTATTTAGATATTATTTTTATAAAGAAAAGAAGCTCTACTAATAGTCAAGTCAGTTACACTCTTGAATGTCTCGGTTGATTTAGTTATATATTTATCAATCCAATTGATTGTAATATTTTTAATAAAAGATTATGCAAATAAATGATTAATTTGCATTAAATATTTATAGGCTCTTATTAATTTTTTGAATTTCAATCTCTTTAATTTTTCTTCTTATTCCCCCTTATTCCCTTTTTCTTACTGCCATATGCTCCCATTTTCTTATTGGTTGAGTGGATAATGGCTCCGATCACCTCTGACATCTCTATCCATGTTTAGTGTGTTGTGTTGTTTGTTTGTTTTTGTTTTGTTTTTTTGTTTTTTTTTTAAAAAAATTTAATTTTATGTTTTTGTTACCCAGATCTATAGATATATGGATCCATTATTTATATAGTGGTAGCATTCCAACCCTTATGTTTCTTGGGGCAAAAACAAAGGAAACGCGTCGACGGACGAAATCAATTTTTTTTTTAAAATTTGGATAAATTAATCAGTATCAAATATCTTTAATTTTTCCATTTTTCATCCATATCGATCATTAATATCAAATATTAAGAGTGAATACATATAAAAATTTAGGGTAAATTTTCCAGAAATACTTTTCGTGGTTACACGTTAAATGCTTACCGAATCACCGAATTGACTGACCAATATAATCGGACAACCAGATCATGCACAATACCAGATCATCCTACTAATACAGTAACTTAGGTACAATAGTAGTGGCTAAATGTGATAATTTCAATAAATTACCAGTTTACTCTTAGTGTGGAAAATTCTTGAAACACTACAAAAATAATTTCGAAAATTTTGAGAATATTCATACACACTATACATATTGCTACAATACTCAGAGCACTATAGCAGTGATCAAAAATCGTCAATTTCACTAAATTATAATTTTGCCCATAATACGATTTTTTGAAAAAAAATCCCAAAATACTTTCGGAATAATTTTGAAAATTGCAGGAATTTTTCTTATGTATTTTTCACACATCCAATTTCATACACAACACCTCAATTTTATCAAATCAATACTTTTGAATTAATTACATAAATAATCACATTAATATCCTAATTAATTCAAAATTCATGCAAACCCAAATCCATAATCACCAATAGAGAATCCACCACCATAAGTAGTAACTCAAGAATAAATTTAGGTCACCAAAGAGTGAGTTAAGCAACTCTAGAGTGACAATTTTGTGTCTAACACTCTAATTAGGCGTAATTACACTAATTAGCCTAATTAGATTTACACATGCAACCTAATTCGGTTTCTATTATTCTAATCACATCAAATAAATATGAAACTCGTGTATCTAATTATGAACTAATTGTAAATAATTTACAAGATAAATAATAAAAGAAATTACATTAATTTCCTTATAAGCCTTTGTTATAGCTCCTAAATAATGCATCTATACTTATAATTTGATGCATGATCAAACCAAATCAAAAGCCCTAATTTTTTTCTCTCTTCTTGAAACCTTTTCAAGCTCGAGAAAATTTCCAAACCCCTAAAATTATGTTAGGGTCGAAATTATGCATATATATATTAGGAGGGGCAATTTTTGTCATTTGACACTGAAGGTGGTGAAAGAGTGTTAGACTTTACCTGTTGTAATTGGACCAGGTATGAGAATTCGGGTACCAATTGTAATACGAGCGACGCTCCCTCGTGCCGAGTGAATGATTGGTTCTGCAAGGGTGAATGCCTCTTCATTAGTTAGACTTAGAATCCTCCATCCATATATAGTTAATGTTTTTAAACACATAAATTATAAGCGTGTTTGTTGTGTTGCTGCTGGATGGAGTGCTGTTTGTTGTTGTTTTTGCTGTTGGAATGGAGTGTTATATGCCTGTTGTGTTGCTACTGTTTTTGTTGTTTGCTGGAATGTAATATATTGTTTTATTATTTATATATTATGGACAATTGATAAGAATATTATATTATTATTATGTAATATTCAAATGTGAGAATTAATTCCATTTTGATTTTTGAAAGTTTTACAATAATAAATAAATAGGGTTAATAAGAATCGGACCGGAACCGAATAAGAATCAAATAATAGGATATCCTAATTAATTGAGTATGTTCTGGTTTCACTTAGGAACCAATTTTTTACTGATAGATTCAAGTTATTCGAAATCGATTTTACTCATCCCTAAATTGTACCGAGGAAATGCGTTCCTAATCTTTAGATAAATGAGAATTATTATATTCTGTTTTTTTTTTTTTTTTTTTTAATTGTTAAAAATTAGAGACTTAATAAATAATTATAAAAAATTCAGGGACTTGACAAGTAATTATTGAAAAAAATTAGGATACAAAGTGCTTCATCATCCGTACATGTATATATTGAACCTTTCCTCACAAACTCTAAAACCATACAAAAACCCTGAGTTCTTCTCAACTAGTCACTGAATCAGCTCACCGTGTCTGCTTCGCCGCCTTAACCTCCCGATTGCCGTTGCTTCACCCACTCCTTTTGCTGCCTCGCCAGTCCGATCACGGTCAAGCTACTGCCACGCCGCGTATCCCGCCGTGAAAGCTGCGTTGAGGGTGATTTTTAATCACTGATTTTTTTTCTCCAATTTTTTTACTGTTTTTCTTTAATTGTTTTTTTTTTTTTGGGAGCGTTTCTGTTGAGGTAATGAATGGAATTATAGAAGACAGTGTATTAGTAAGAGGCTCTAAGATATTGAGAAAGCGGTTGTGTCATCTGCGTATTGGGGTTTTATGATGATTCTACACACATATATTTATTTTTGTTTTGTTTTTTAATTTTTAAAACAATTATTTTATTGGTTTTTTTTTTTGGCCTTCTCATCCATCATACAGAGCATAAGTTCTGATTACTAACAATTTGCTTAATTGTGTTCTTTTATTTAATTGCAGTCATGTTAGACGATGATGGTGAGAGTGAGGTGGATGCAGAAGAAATTCCAAAATTTGTTTTCAAAGCGAACCAAGAAGCTAAACTTAAAGAACTATTGTATAATATAAATGCCTTGGAAATTAAAATATGTTCAGATGCAACAAAGGAGTTTATCAAGTTACTGAAAGGGGATTCTGGAGGTGAATTACTCCGGTTATATGTGCACACTTCGAATAGGTTCTCGGAGCTCATGGGGTCATGGAAGGTGCGACAAGGAAAACCGGGCATGTCATATATATTTTCATTGATTTCAGCAATTCTGAGTCATCCTGACGGAATGTATGTACAGACTGATAAGGATAGAATGGTTATTAGCAGGGTTATTGATAAGTTTGCTCAAATGATTATTGATGAAAAGATGGATGACATTCATAAGGAATTGAACAGTAAAGAAGGAAAGCGCCAAAATGCAGCGCTTTTGCTATTGGCTTCAATTATCAGACGTGGTTCAGGGTTGGCATCCGAGGTTGCAAAGAAATTTGATTTTAAGCTTCAAGTATTTTCCAAGCTTGCGGGGTATAAACAGAGGGGAAGTGACCAGAAAAGGAAGCACTTGACTAGGAAGTCATTTGTTATGTTTGCAATGTCATTTTTGGAGGTGGGGAAACCGGGATTGTTGAGGTGGATCCTCCAGCAGAAGGAAATGTATTCTGGTGTGCTTCGTGGGCTTGGGAATGATGAAGATGAGATTGTTGTTTATGTCTTGTCTACACTGCAGAATAGGGTCTTGACAGAAGATTCATTGGTGCCCCCAGGTCTTCGGAGTGTTCTTTTTGGGAGTGTTACCCTGGAACAGTTAGCCAGTGTCTCTGGTAGGGAGAATGGTGGGCCCACTGCAGAGTTATCACACAGTGTTCTAGTTTCTGTTTGTACTGATCCTTGCAATGGCTTGATGCCAGATTTGAAGAGACAGCCAAATCCATTAAGGGGTAATCCAAAGAGATTGCTGGGGCTTATGAAGAAGCTAAAAGCAACGGAGATCAGTTATCATAGAGATCTGCTTTTTGCTATTATTCGAGGGAGACCATCCTTAGCTTCACCATACATGGATGAATTCCCTTACAACCTTGAAGATTTTGCATCCCCTTACTGGTTAGCTTTCAACATATTCCTGCATTTTCTATCTGACATTTCCTCTAATTGTTTGCTTTTTTAATCTCTCTTTCTCATGTTGGTAACTGACGCACTTGCAGGTTTGCTATTGTTTCTCTGGCCGCAAACCTGCTTTCCTCAGTTGGCACGGGCCTTTCTTTTGATTTCCTTCACACTCAATCTCATGATCCCCTTTCCATTGATAATCATGATGTGCAGAGTATCTTGAGTTGCATATGTCCTCGTCCATTCAGCCGGTCAGTAATCAATAAGGGGTTGCTTCATTCTAATTTTCTTGTGAAGCATGGAACGTTAAGGCTTCTTTTGGAGGCACTGACGGTTTTAGATTCCTTCATAAGTGCTTTACGCCGTAGTTCAAGTTCTAGCAATCAAATCATGCAAAGTTGGGCATCTCTAATTAAAGAAATTCAGAATGAAGTCCGAACTTTGCTCCCTGATCCACAAGTTTTGTTGACTCTACTTTCGTTGCACAGTAGCCAAAGTAGTGCTTGTGAGTCACAGTTGAAGAGAAAAGCTGAATCAGCATATCTTTTAGAATGTAGCAGAAAAAGTAGGAAGAAACTGAAAACCGGTGTTGCTAATGAAGATGCTGATATTATTATTAGTGGAATAAATGTGGATCCTCAAATTTCTGTACCAAAGGAGAGTGAAAATATTACGGAGACACTTATTGCGGATGGTGTGGATACTGAAAAGGAGTTTATGAATGCAATTTCCGAAATTTGGGGTTTGGATCTTTGCTCGCCTGTTGTTGCACTAAATGATGCAGATGTTTACTTCCATTCAAAGATTCTTGATGCTCTCAAGGTTTATCTTGTAAGTTTCAATTCTCTGTCTTGTTGTTAAAAAGATATTCTTAAACTTTCCCCCCTTTTTTTGGGGTGGTGGTGGGGGGTCTTTGAGCTATTCTCCATATCCGAGCTTCCTCAGCTAGTGCATTTTTTTCATAATGCATCAACTTCTTCGATGTTCTTTTTGTGGACTTATGTTGTGCAGTCTAATTTACCTGAACCCTTTTGTTGTTACATTAGCTTTTTATACTAATAATATAACAAAGGACTAGCCACAATTTCTGACTTGGATTTTTGTGGTTTTCGAATAATGGGGAATTTGAAATTGGTGCATGGTTCTTATTTTTGCCAGGTTATTGTAGAAATAAGTGGCATATTGAGTAACAAGGTCTAGCAGTGCTGCAGAGCTTGTCTCGAGTTGTTATCTCATTCTTATGGGATGCCATTTCTATAATTGGGAATAATTCTGATAATATAACATAGGAGTAACTACAATTTCTGACTTCAATTTTTGTGGTCATGTTTGAAGCTTAGTTTCAATCTTTAACTATTTTCTAGCATAAATTCTTAAATAATATATTGTTTTTTCTTGTGCAGCGGATAATGCCCACTGTTTTGGAGGGATCATTTGACTTTTTCATGAATCTTCTCAGTGATCCTTTAGTGTTACCAACTAATTTGCAGGGCTCCCTACTGTCTCTGCTAGTTGAATATGTCTATTTGTCTACAAGGAGTGGAATCCCTGTTAGAATGCCGCCACTGATGTATAAACATGTACAGCCGTTTGTTAACTTGTTAACTTTTTCACCAATCAGTGAGATAAAGCATCAAGCATATAATCTGGGACGAGCGGCTATGTTGAGTACTGGGGCATTTGATAGAAACATACATGAAATTGGTGCATGGTTCTTATTTTTGCCGGGTTATTGTAAAAATAAGTGGCATATTGAGGAACAAGGTCTAGCAGTGCTGCAGAGCTTGTCTCGAGTTGTTATCTCATTCTTATGTGATGCCATTTCTACAATTGGGAATAATTTATTCAAATATTGGGCTATTATTGAGCACCATGCTCATTTGAATGGTTTTAAAGGTAATTGGTAATTCATATGCTTTATTCTATATAGTAATTGAATCATAGATCATGTTGTTGTATTCATACTTTTGTATTTGTAAACTGTATTTGCACTGTCAGAAATAAATTGTATATCTATTTTTTTTCATCTTGCTGCATCTTACCTTTGTGTTTTTATTGACATGAGCTGTAGATTATGGGTGTGGCTTGATGAATTTTCGAACAGGCAATTGTATTAGAGATTAAATGAAGATTATTGCAAACTAGACTGTTCGCTCTACCATTTGAAGATTTCTTTTGCTGCAAAGATGATTCTTTTTGGGCTTTTCAATTATTAGTCCATTCTGAATCTAGTGATCTTTCTCAATTGTTTGAATAGTTCTTTCTAAAAGTTTATTATTTTCAGTAAACCATTTTTTCCAAAGAATTCATTTCTCTCTCTCTCTTTCTTTTGGTTTTTAAAAAAAATTTAGGACTATTTGTTATGGTGCTAAAAGCAGATCATATCTTTTAAAATACTGTTGAAGAAAATCTGATCTTTAGTTCAGGTTCTATCTGCTTCTCATATAATTTGTGCTAGATGCCCGCGTCATTTTCTTTACTGATTTTCTCTTTCTTTAACAGATTTATCTCCTGATTTCAGCCCCCTCATCATATGTGCCCTGCAGAAGTGTCTAAGATTACTCAGCTCTGAATCTGGAACATTTTCATTGCCAGAGAAGTCCATGATATCGTTATATGTGAGCAATACAGTGAAATATCTCTTGCAAACTCAGGTACACACTTTCTCTTTTAGATTATAATTGTAGGCTTTTTGTACAAGAAATAATATGAGAATTTAATTTTGATAGGTAGATGCATTATCATTAGCTGCTCTGATTCAATCGATTTTGTCCGAGGGACTCAAGGATAGTTGTTCGGTGGATGATGATTCTGGGGATTATTTATGCGAGTGGAGGCCGTTGAAAAATTTATTTATCTTTTCCCAGGCTATATCCCGTCGACAAGGCTGTTACATGTTTTTGGTTGACAAAAAAGCTATGCCTATCGATGGTTCTTTTGCAAATACACTTGGTGAAGTAAAAAAAAATTTAAGCGGTGGGAATAGCGTTGAAATAGCTGGCATAATCAAAGCCTTTTCTTCTGCAGTGTTGTGTACAACACCTGAGGAGTTATTGAAGACTTTTCCTGTGGTTATGACTATTTCTCATAATCTTCTTAGAGTTCCTGCCTTCCTATTGTCATCAATAATCTTTCTTGAACAAAGTTTTCTTGCCAGCATTTCTGAGTTGTGGCCTGAAATGTTTGTTTCTGGTCTGGAAATTGCTGTATCCATGATTCATCCTGAAGTCAGAGGAATTCCTGCCCATTCTTTATTCGATAAAGAAGTGCCTTGTAATGTTGATTTTGATGCAATTGAGTCTGCGGCTGGTGCACTTGGTTTCTTTTTGAAACAGGCACCTTTCCATGTGTTATTTCCTGCAATTATGACTGTTGGTGCCCCTTATTTATCAGAATCCAAAGTACAAGACTTGCTTTTAGATAAATTCTCTGATTGGAGAAGTGATTGTCTCATTACCTATCTTCGTCTTCTGCTATTTTGGTTTTATCATATACAGTCATCTTATAAAGTTGAACCTATAGCTGAACTCCAACAACTTTCTGAAATTTGCTTAGTTCTGGTGAAGAATGTATTTACTCAACTATTGATTTTGAAGCCTAATCCTGGATGCCCCACAGCTGCTGGGTTCTGTGTGTTAGCAGAGAATGTGCAGGAAGTGGCTGAAACTGTATTCTGCCATCCTGCAGTGTTAGCTTCATTATCCTCTCCTTTGAGATGTGATCTAGATTTGCCAGAGGGAAACTTAGGGCACAATTTGGAGACTTTCCTGAGTTTATCTCGGCAAAGTGTTCATAAAATAGATCATCATGTCCTGGATATGTTGGTTGCAACTTTTGACCACTTGTTTTCTTCATGCACTGACCAATATTCTATATTCGAAGTTGAAGGTGGTGTCTGTAAGCCACTTGTGAAGTCTCTCAGTACACTGGTGCAAAGGCTATTTCTGGAGGTAAGGGACAAGTTTGATCAGTGTATTGCAACTGAGGATGTGTTGCCCCTGCTTCCAGCTTTTTATGCTTTGCATGTTTTGATAAGATTTATATCCCCCTTCAAACTTCTTGAATTAGTACATTGGATGTTTCGTAAAGTTAATGTGAATGAACTTTCCATTCGCAAATCATGCAATGTATATGCGCTCGCTGTTGGATTTTGCATTGCTGGTGGTGCTTTTGAAGCCCTGTCCAATTACTTGCAGCAGCCTGTTAAGAAGAGAGCATCTTATAATTTGCTTTGGGAAACTGATGAAAACAGCTTTGATGTTAACCACATTGAGGAAATCTACATTGAAGTATGCAAGCTTGCCACTGATTTTGATTTAGATTTGGCAGATATATGTTTGCTAAAAATTGTAAATTCCATTTACAGTCAGAATTATATGCAGCAGCAAAGTCTTCATCCATTAAACTTGGTCATGTCGAGGGTCATAGCGAGGACTCCTATAGAAATGATTTCACATTGTGTTTACAGAACAACTATGACAAAAGCTAAAGTTTTGTTTTTATTTAGCAAGATGAGCCCCCTGCATTTGTCAGTATTTGGGAACTTACTTTTTGGTTGTTTGAACAAGGATTCACTTCTTACTGGCAATCAGATGCAGACCTGTGGCTATGCTCTTTCAGATGAGGAGTTCATGATGCTTCTTCCTACTGCTTTATCGTACTTGAATTCGACTTTTTTGAAATTTGACAAGCAGTATCACAAGCATCTTATGAATATACCATCTTTTTATTCAAGGATGCTGTTGAGTGGTTTCCGTAATTGGAAGAGCTTTGTGTCTGGATATATATTCCAGGAAGAATATGATAGGTTCTTTCCATCGTCTACAGAAGAACTTCTCAATCTTGTCAATGGTAGTCTTCTTGGAAAAGCAGTCCTTATGCTGCGATATCATTTTTCCTTGAGTGGAGACTCGGTGCAAACAAAGAAGCTATTGAAGCTTTTCAATTTCATTTTCCCTTGTTCTGGTGCACATAATGAGCTACTAGACTGTGATATTAATGAAGTGAAAAGTTACTCCTTTAACCAGTCGTTAAACCTTATTAACAGAGTTGTAGCCAAAGTATCACTTAGTAGGATGTTGTTATTTCCAGAAGATGATCAGGTTCAATTTCTACCAAAGGCAGCAGATGGGGGCTTGAAGGAGATTTTTTTGGAATCAGGATCTGATGAGCTGAATTCATATAGAATGCAGTTTATGAATATTTTGGTGGGTAGTTGGCAGTTGATGGTACAGAAATTACCTCCAATCTCCAATGATTTTGAAAGAAATAAGACCGCAGATGGTTTGTCAT
>SKCR01020927.1:0-33579 GCA_019454045.1 Zanthoxylum bungeanum
GTCATAGGAATTAAATAGAGAATACCAGGATAAGAGATTCTCATTAGCCATAGTATTGAGTTCATGAGAAGAATAGCAGAAAGTAAGTAAAGGAAGATGAAATTAGCAGAGACCAGATATTTCAAACTAAGAAGGACCCAACAAGTTCAACAATAGAAGGGATTTGAGGACGAATCCTATTTAAGGGGGAGAATTTATTACAGCTAGTAATCCCGATGACTTATACGTTGTTAGAGGCCGATGACTATTATGTTATGGAAGGTATAATACATGATGTAAATCATGTTCAAGTAAGTACGTGCTCACAAAATTAATTTTCGGGTAATCGATAGTTCTTCGCAGTCCGGTACGGAATTTAGCCAAGAATGTAACTCGACAGCCCTTAGTATTTCAAGCATAACATTTCCATACGATCTCTGATTTTTATGAATATTATATCTTCGGAAAGCTAAGATGAAAATATACAACTTTTCAGTTGGACATGTTTCCAAATATTGAGGGGAACTTGGTCGAATTCGGCCATTTATCCAGGGTATTTGCTCTGTGATGTGAATAAAGAGAAAATGAAATTTCCATTTTGATCAATAATCCCATAGTCTTTCTCACTTGGGTCCAATAATTATAAATGGCCCAAAAACCTTAAAATATCTCTCAAACATCCTCGTCTCCTCTAGAAATAACCAAACAAATCAAGAAATAAAATATGAAGCCATTAGCCACGCCTTCGTATAAAAAGGTCACCAGTCTTTCATCCAAAGAAGAAAAAAAGAGGAAAGAACTTGAGGGAGAGGAGAAAAAAGAAAGAATATGGAGAAAGGAGAAAGTGAGAGGATTGTGATCTTATAAGAAGTTTGGAAGAAGAATTAAAGGAGCTCCAACACAAACCCAAGTCTAAGGATTGAGGAAGGCCTATGGACTTCAAAGAAGAAGAAAAAAAATGATTCAATGTGAGTAAGGCTTGACCCAAAATCTTTATATATTGAATTTTGAGGATTTTGTGATTGTTTTATGATGATTAATTATAAGTTGGTGTCATTTGGGTTTTTGCATTAAGAAGTTGATGATGTGAGGAATCCTAAATATGAAACTAAATTGAAGTATATGAAAATTAGATATTGTGATGATAATATAAGGTTAAAATTATGATGATTAGAGTGTTGATGGTTGATCTAGTTTGTATAAAAATGAGGGGTTGGGTTTGTTTTGGAGAATGTCGACGTGTAGAAAATAGAGGCTCTACCTCGGGTCTGATCAGGTGGGCTTCACGATGAGAAACAGCACATGCTCTTTGTCTGGGTTTGTTTTTGTGAGAGTCATGACGCGCTAGGCCCGGCATCGTGACGGGAGGCAGAAACATCTTCATTCCATTTCACAACCAACTTTAAATATTAGAGGCCACCCTAAGGGTTTCGTATCAACACATATACACACCTTATGACAAGTCACAAGTATAATACATCGTGTGATGTTTATAGACACGTTGAATTGAGAAACTTAGTTTAATTCCAAAATTTGATTCAAACATTATATTCTAATTGAGTTCTCGATATAGAAAATTGAAGGAACCACAATATTCTTCGACGAAGAAAGGAATACCAACTGGACCCTAAAATCTGTGAGTGACTCTTTTCTCAAACTGTATTTACTTATATGTTTTTGAATCAAAACTCACTTTTTCACATCCAGGGCGTTAGCCAAGCGTATTTCTAAATATTTTATGAATATGAATGTTTTGAGGAGTGTTTTAGAAAGTGATATTTATAAAGCATAATTTTGATGATTTTCGAGTCATGGGGAAAAACCCACCTCAATTGCAACTTGGTACAGATATGGAATTGATGGACATGAGATGTGTACATTTAGAGCATGACTAGGGGGACGGTGATATGTAACACCCCTAGATCCTATATTTCAGGGCTAGGGGGACGGCGATACGTAACGCCCCTAGACCCTAGATTCAGGGTCAAGATGTTAGCATGGATCAACACACCTGGCTCTAGTTCAGTGGCTTGGGGGACGGTGATACGTAACACCCTAAGACCACTAGTTTAGGCGTATGGGAGGACGATGATACGTAACGCCCCCATGCGTCAGGTTTTCAACAGATTTTCAGATACAGGTTTCTCAGAAACAGATTTTCAGAAAAGATAGTTTTAAGAAAGAGTATTCTAGAGAAAGTGTTTTATAGATTCTCAGAGTTTTACAGAAAGATAACGGTTTCCACAAAGGTTTTTCAGAAAAAAAAAAAAAAAAAAAAGTTGTTCTCAGATAAGAAGAGAGATTTCAGAAAAGATGATTTCTTTGAAATTATTTTGGTTTTAGAATAATGGAATTTCATAAAGTAATTCAGTTTTTGTTTTAATTGTCTAATCACTAGGTCGTTCAAACGATCTAACCCACCCTCACTCTCAGTTTTTTTTATTTTGTACGATACCCGAAGGGCGAGCTTGAGAGGTTGGATACTGATGGCAGTCACTAGGGTGTGGAGTCCACCAGGTCAATTCAGAAACATGGTCACTCATAGTCAAAGTAAAGTTTTATGTCAGACAATAGTACAGTCAGCTTGTATGATTTATGTGTTAAAATGTCCATAACATGGTTGTAAAATAATTGTATTTTGAGTATATAGATATGAATGTTAAGTGGATATTGTGTTATTGAGTTAGGCTATGGTCCCAAGTATGAGATCATGTATAAGATGAGATCAATAGAGTTGATCAAAGTTAGAAAGTCAGAGGCTAAGGGGGATAGGGTGGCCTATTCCCTACCGGTAGCATCTCCGAAAAAAAGATGTTACAGTTGAGAACCAATTAGACAAGATGATCAAAACTCTATGATCAGATCGTTGAGGGGAATACCTTGACAGAGATTTCGATGAATTCTTAGTTGAGCATGAGATAGTATCCCAGCTCACAGCACCCAGAATACCACAGCAAAATGGTGTTACAAATAGGAGAAATCGAACCCTTCTAGACATGATAAGATCTATCTTTAGTTATAGTTCACTACCTAGTTCATCCTAGGGGTATGCATTGGAAACTGCAATATATATCCTAAATTTAGTTCCATCTAAGTCTATTCTAAGACTCTTTTAGAGTTTTGGAGTGGTCGTAAAGCTAGTTTATGATATTTTCATATATAAGAGTGTCCAACACTTGTGATAAAGAATAAAACTACTAAGTTGGAGCCACGTTCACAGGTATACCTATTGTAGGCTATCTTAAGGAGACTATGGGTGGATTCTATTATAGTCATGTAGATAATAAACTGTTTATATCGACAAACACTATATTTGTAGATGAGGATTATATGAGGGAGTTCAAACCTCAATGTAAAGTGTTACTTGAGGATTTACTTGCTGGTTCGACCAGCACACCATCATCAATAATAAATGACAAACACATAGCACCTTCGACATCTGAGCATAAGATGCAATTTTCTCAGAATGATCTACCACTTAAACTAGTGGGAGGGTTGTACGACAACCCCATCGCTACCTAGTAGTTGGAGAGGCACACGTTGTCGCTTCCAGTGATGGTGTAGATGATCCATTGATCTATCTTAGTGTAATGGATGATTCTGAAAAAGAGAAATGGTTTAAATCCATAAACCTCGATATGGAGTCTATGTACTCCAACTTAGTCTGGGAACTTGTAGACTAATCTGATGGGTAAAACCCATAGGTTATAAGTGGATCTACAAGAGAAATAAGAGAGCAGATGGCAAGGTACAGACCTTCAAAGCTAGGTTAGTGGCCAAGGGTTATACCCAGAAAGAGGGAGTTGACTATGAAGAAAATTTCTCGCCAGTAGCCATGCTCAAATCCATCTGCACTCTTTTGTCCATTGTCGCATATATGACTATGAGATTTGGAAAATGGACGTCAAGACTGCATTCTTGAATGGAAATCTTGATGAGTGTATCTATATTGTACAACCAGAATGGTTCATAGCTCAAGGTCAATACCAAAAGGTTTGCAAGCTGCAAAGTTCCATTTATGGACTCAAGCAAACATCTGAATCTTAAATATAAGATTTGATACCACGATCACGTCATGTGATTTTGAGCAGAATGTTGATGAGCCTTATGTATACAAGCGTGTCATTAATGGGAAGGTGGTTTTTCTTGTCTTGTACTTCTATGTTATTTTACTCATTGGGAATAATGTAAAGATATTATCGGACGTGAATACCTGGCCGGCTAACTAATTCCAAATGAAAGATTTGGGAGAGGCCAGTTATGTTCTTGGGATCGAGATTCTTCAGGATCGTAAGAAATGACTGTTATTATGTCTCAGACATCCTATATCGACAAGATCCTTATGCGATTCGGGATGCACAATTCCAAGAAAGGCAATTTGCCTTATCGATATGGAATTCATTTGTCAAATGAACAATCTCCTAAGACACCTCAAGAAGTTGAGGAAATAAGTCATATCTTGTACGCCTCAGTAGTTAATAGTCTCATGTGTATTATGTTATGCACGAGACCAGATATCTACTCTGTAGTGGGATTAGTTAGCAGGTTTCAGTCTAACCTAGGATTAGATCATGAGGTGGCTGTGAAATATATTCTCAGGTATCTTAAGAGAATGAGAAATTATATGCTTGTATATTTAGGTGAGGATATGATCCTCGGAGGATATACAGACTCTAATTTTCAGACAGATGTTAAGTATAGGAAATCAACATCTGGATCAGTGTTTACCCTGGTGGTAGAGCCATTGAATGGAGGAGCATAAAATAATATTATATTGCTGAATCCACCATAGAGCCTGAGTATGTAGTGGCTAAGAAAGAAGTTATGCTCCGGAAGTTCTTGGGAGATCTAGAAGTTGTTCCAGATATGGATAAACCACTCATACTTTATTGCGATAATAGTGGTGCAGTGGCAAATTCCAAATAACCAAGAAGCCATAAGAGGGGAAAACATATATATAGAAAATATCATCTTATGAGGGAGATGGTGCAAATAGAAGATGTTACTATCATGAAGATTGCAACCGCAGAGAACGTGGCTGATCCGTTTATAAGGACCATGTCAGCTAAAATTTTGAAGGTCAACTAGATGGTCTAGGGTTACGTGACATGTCTCATTTACTCTAGTGCAAGAGGGAGATTGTTGGGATATATGCCCTAGAGCTTCATGTAATATAAACGGAATTATATTTTATGAAATAAAAAAGATACATTATTCATTTATCAAAGTTTTTGTTTAATATCGTATATTGTAAATTGTCTTATTTACCATAGATTACCCATGTGCCTTCAGACTTAGTATATAAGTGTCATACATAAGAGGATTTAAGTATGAAGTTAGTAATCTAAAATAGTCTATAGAGATCAAACAAAACGGGTATTTTGTTTGTGGTTTATCTATAGCTACGATCCATTCTATAAATGTATGGCGACAGTGATCCAAGATCGTCCATGTGGAGACATGAGAATGAAGGCATCTTATATGATGTGATCATATAGGACTAGACCTAGATAGAAATGAGTTTATTATAATATCCGCTAGATAGAGAAATTCATTTCAATCTACTATATGGTCATATATAGATTGATCTGAATCCTGAGTGTACTATAAATTCCTGCATGTCAGGCTATAACCTTTGATTTACAAAGGTTAGGTTGGTGTAGCAATCCCGACCAATAGCTACGTACTTTGGGGACATGGTTTGGTGTATAGCTGGGGATGTTTTACATAGATAGGGAGTTCACTCATTCTTGCGAGAAGTAAATAAGTATCTCTCTTAAGGGTTGATTCTGTACTTTAACGATTAAAGCGCTCTAGTCTCTCAACATTCATAATGGTTATGAATAAATCGTTCATTAGAGAATTAATGGTACTTAAGGTAAAAATAATTAGTGGGGTATAATAGATATTATGACCCAACTGTAATTATGAGATACTCGTGAAATGACTATATCAATAGCCACCGACGTGGTTCAGCTTATATTATCTATCTGCGGTAATGAGAGTGCAACTTCGGGATTTTAATGGAATAACTCGAAGTTAATAATTCAAAATATCTAAATAAAAGTTTAATTAATATTACGAGATTATTGGAGTTTAGAATCGTATGTCCATTTGGTTCTCGTGCTAGCTCGATATACTATACCAGATTACATATAATTAGATAGTCTAATTATATACTCACGTATGTATATATTATTAATATGATTAATAATATTATTTGTCACACTTGAAACTATCTATTTTATTTTTAATATACGATTTTTAATAATTATATGATAATTATTAATTACATGTTATTAAATTATATTTTATATAATTTAATAAAGTGTTTATATTTTTGAATTTCCCAAAATGGGTTTTAGAAAACCTTTATTTGATTTTGGAAGTTACACCTTTTAAAAGGTGATACCTTTTTCTTTTTTTTAATATCTAATGCCATTATGGAAAGTAAATTTTATGTTACAAAATTTTCAAAAATAATGAGGGCTGGCCGATTCTTGCAAGAGGGAAAGTGAAAAGTTTTTTGTTTTTTTTGGAAAGAAAACCCTAGGTATATAAGGAAAATATGATTTTATTTTTGCCTAACCTAATTCACTCTAACCCTAGCCACCATCTCCTTGTTCTTAAAATTCTCTCAAGAGTTGAGAAAAAAAGTAAGAACAAAAAGAAAAACTAAAAGCAAAACTTGTGTAACATTTCTATCTCTCAAATTTTTAGAGACATGTTTGTGAGGATAGCCTACTCTATTTCTGTTGGTGATGAGATATAGCACGGAAGGCTATTTGGTGTCGAACAAAACCACCATCTTTTCATACTCTAATACATCACATGCCAGTGAGCAATTTTCTGCTCACTACCGAACATCATCTTATGTGACGGGGCTCGGTTCGTTTTGTTTTCGATCCAGAAATATTGGGGAATATTTAAGGGTGTTTTAAGAATGTATTGGGGCTGTTTTTAACTGAAAAATCAGACCTGAAACACAATGGCAGTTCACGCATAAAGGGGCTGCTTGTGGCAGTGAGTTGGGAGCGGATTTTGGGTCCAAAACAGTCCATATCGATCCGCTGTTCCGAGGCTTAATTTTGTTAAAAACATAAGTAAATTTCAATGGAAAAGTTGGTAACTGTTAGACATTATGACCCATAGCGTCACTGTTTTGTAAATGATATTGTATCATTGTACAAAATTAACTATGTGATAATGAAATTGCCCTTTTTCCGTTTTGTAAAATTATTTACTTTGATATATTAATGGCAAAAGTCCATATGATTAGTTCCGTATTGAGATGATATGAGTCAGTATCAATATAAAAGGTTTAATCATTAAATATCCCTAGTCGGAGTATTATCGAGATCGGACATCGATAATGCGGAATAGACTAGTATTTCACTTGTGCGAGTTGTGATGGCACAACGGCATAGTTCTCATATATTTAAGTATTGGATACTTATGCAAGTGCGATAGGAGGTTGTGTTTTACCGATGGTACGGAAAACAGCTTCGCTCTGGAAGACCCCGCGGAATCCCATTGGTAGTATGTCTGCGTGTCTATGGGAGGCCGCATCAGGGTAGGTGTATATGGTCTTAACCTGAGACTTGCATCGCTAGTACTTGCGACAATCGGTAAACTTTGGTTGTGGTGGTTCGGGGCTTTAACCGGTTCTGTGTACACCTCTTCTGGGTTTATCGAGAATCGTAGTGTACTGGATGTGATGTCAAGATGGAAGTATCACTTCAGACATATGGAGATGATGATCACGCAGGATACAGAACTAGTACTCTATAAAAGGTTGCAACCGTCGGGACAATATGACCAGGTCAGGATTGTCCGATTTAAAGAGACTAGTTGTTTGATATCCGATATATGTTTCGTACGGGGCAGACACATTTCCAGCCCCAGGCCTAACATGTGATCGTCCGATACTGGATCGATATACGCGATACTGCGGTATACTACGCTTGATAAAGATCTAATATTCCAGTAAGAATATTTCTGGAGAATTGGGTAGGCATGGCGCTTTGCTAGAAGCCAACCTTGTCTTGTAAATCGGTAAAACGTAGTACGAGGTACGTACGTGTTTGGATTATCCAACGACCGTATTTACTGCCAACATATCCGGAGATCTCTTGGGTCGCTTCCTGAAGATTCACCTATGATGTTTGATTCGAACTTTATTAATCTTGGATTAATTACGGAGAAACTTTATCTTGGATAAAATGCCTTATTAGGAGAGAGAGAGAGATCGATTAATTTGGAATTAATCGATAAAATTATTATTCGATATATTATTAAACGAAATTAGATTTCGACGCGAATTAAAATCGGATTTTAATTCGGGCAAACGAATTAATTTAGAATTAATTCATTAGCGAACTGAATAGTAATTCCGCAAGGCGTAATTATTTAATTCACGTCGCGACGGAAATTCGTTAATTCGGAATTAGCGAAACCGAGCCCGAAAGTGTTTGCGGACACATTCGTATTTTGAATCGAGTGGTATCCGCAAATCGCATCGCGATATCTCATTACTTGATACGAATAGATGATGGATGTATCTAGTCACCTTTGAGGGATGATACATTGTCTCTATTCTCAAAGTAATGTAATGATGGCAAATGATGGATTTTCTTTTGGAGGGAAAACCTTTCACGGTTTTTGAAGGGTTTTTTAATTAAAAATTCATTTTTGTATTTGATACATCATTGCTTCATTTGCTCACACACGGTTTAGAAACAAATTGAAGAACAAAAATAAAAGGGCAATAACACTCTCTTCTCTCCTTCTTCTTCACGCAAGCCGTGAGCTTCATCCATGGCAGAAAATTGTTTTCTCCATTTTTGCTAGCACAACAAGGGATCAAAGGAGGTGATAGGGAAACGCATTTGGAGCTTGGAGTACTAGAAGATTGAGGCTTCTCACACTTTTGTTCTTGGCCGAAAACAGCTCAAAGATTTGCAACTTCTATCATTCTTGTTCTTGGCCGCATATCACCCACCTTGGAGGCTCAAGGATCCTCTTCACCATTTTCGTCACAAAGCTTTGTAAGTATGTTTCCGCCATCCTTCAAGCTTTGCATGTATGTTTTTTGTATTTCTATGGCTTAATCTTTCTTTGGGACTAATTATAGAAACCAACAATGGTATCATTGAGCATGAAATACATTAGGTTAATTTGGGGAAAATTGATTGAAGCATGTTCTTGTGAAATTGGATGCTAAAGTATGCTTATATGTATGTTATTTGATATATTACATGATCAATTTTAAGAAAATGCATTGGATGATTTTTCCCCAAAATGTTGTCTTGGCCGAATGTGGAGGTGCTTCCATTGTTTGAAATTTTTCATGCACAAGCTTATTTGATGACTTAAGCATGATTACATGTATGATATATGATATAATACATGATCAATTTTGAGAAAAATGCATTGGATGATTTTTCCCCAAAATGTTCATTTGGCCGAATGTGAGGTACTTCCATTAAGTTGAATTTTTGCATGCACAAGTTCATTGATGATTTGAGTGTGCTTAAATGTTTGTAATATGATGTATTACATGATCAATTTTGAGAAAAATGCATTGGATATTTTTTCCCCAAAATTGATGCCTTGGCCGAATGTGTAGGTCATTTTAGATTTGGAATTTTTCATGCACAAGTTTATTAGATGACTTAAGCATGATTAAATGTATGATATTTGATGTAATACATGATCAATTTTGAGAAAAATGCATTGGATGATTTTTTCCCTAAATTTGATGCTTGACCGAAAATGGAGGTCTTTCACTTTATTGAATTTTTGCTTTCAAGTTCATTAGATGACTTAAAATCAATACGGATGATAGATTAGTGATTCAATTGGATTGAAAAACAAATCGAACCGCAAAAATCTCTCTTGGCCGAATACAACATGACATGTTAAGGACTTGATTTTTGTTCAAATAAATGTTAGACAAGTGTTTTGAACAATTGATGATTAATAATTAAATTGGTGTTTTTGAAATATTTGGTTTAATGAATTAATCATGCAATTACACTTTAATCAATTGAATTTTAAAATTTGGAATATTAAAATTTGATTAATGGGCTTTTATGTTTAATTGGGCCTTATGGGCTTGAAATTGATTTTATGGCACTTAAGGGTGATTCCTTATTTGGGCTTGGTAATTGGGTTTGACCCACATTGACCAAAGCCCAAGCCTTTAAATCAATTGAAAGCCCATCGGACTTTAATTAAACACACATTGGATGTTAGTTGGGCTTGGAGACCCAATTTGATAAGATTTAGAATCTAATCTTTAAAAGCACAATAAAAGTGTAAACATTTAATTTGGAATTAAATAAATTGAATTAATATTGAATGCGACTTAAATTGGATTTAACGGGTAGTTCGATATAATTCATGAATTCGTACCTTATGTACTTATTCTCAAACGAGTTGGACTCGCGCAAAATCAAACCGTTGATTGAACATTGGATGATCACTTAAACAAAGACTAATTAATTGGATTTGATTGGTTGTATAGCATGTCTTGAATGAATATACATGTATGTGATGAATGAATGTGTATAGCGGATGGATATTAGAAGGGAAAGGGTAATTTTAGAAATTATTGTAAATTTAGAATTTATAAATTGGACCTGCGTGTCCAGCCTTATCTCTTTTATTCTTTGTATTCTCTTCTCACCTAATTCCCCTCAATGTAAATGAGGTTTCTCTTATTGTATTATGTAATTGGGTAGAAGTAGAATATTGCTAGCGGGGAGTGGAAAGGGAGTGATTTGTTCTAGGAACAAATTGTTTTATATATCCATCCGTATATCACTATTAATTTATTTTATGCACTTTATGATGTTTTAGAAGCATGCTTAAGGGTGTATGATGATGAGACCTAACAAAGATAATAAATTGGTTGCCAATTACGAATAAATCCCCAATTTATATTAAGCAATTATCCTTCCATTGAATGATTCTTGTTCAAGATCCAAAATTGACATTGGTTTGTTGGCCAAAGTCAAGACCTTTGTCAATTGAGGATGTACTTGAATCATGAGAGTTTTGTTCCACATCGGTGTCTTGTCCAAGTTGTGATTTGTTGGCCAAAGTCAAGATCACTTCTTGTCCAACGACATTGATTACGAAACTTTCCTTGTCAATGGGTCCCGCTTAACCGGAATCATTAGGTTTGTTGTGCCAAAGCCAAGGCCTAGATGGTTCGGAGGATATGGTTAGGAAAATGTATTAGATACATTGGCATAAGTAATATACATATGTTTTGGACTTGGATGTCCACCTAACCGGATCTAGGAATTGGATGATCCAATTGATCTTTGAGATCTACCTAGTTAAATAGCATACAGCTTGTTGGCCAAAGTCAAGGTTGTGTGTTATTTAACGGGATCCTAGCCCACTAGGAAATAGGATTTCCCGAGTTCTCAACAGAGGGTTAGAGACTTGATAAAAATAGTGGGAGGCTAGTATTGAATTTGCAATTTCATTCAGATACTTAGCCTTACGCGTCTTTCAAATTTTATTTCGTCTATTTATTAAAATTAGTTGGACTAATACATTGTTATTTTTATTTGACAGTTTGACTGTACCCATTTTATCGTTAACTAGATAGTTGGACTATCGTAGTTGAGATGGCTAGCAAGGTAAATGTCCGAGACATCATCATGGGTGACAATGTCTTTAAGGGGACAAACTTCGCTGATTGGGAAATGAACCTGAGGATAGTCCTTGGGGCTGAGAGGATGCTGTACACTATACAACACCTCTCCCGCCTAAGCCCACTGACCCACTTGAGCTGGAGTTATGGAAAACTCACAGCAATGATTGTGATACAGCTCAGGCTATTATGTTAGCTTCGATGACTCAGCACTTTCGTCGCCAGAATAGGGACTTGGATCCTTATAGTATGATGGCTAGACTTCGAGATCTCCACCGCTCCAACAAGCGGATGGAAAGGTACGAGTTGGTGAAGAAACTCTTCCGCGCCCGAATGACTGAAGGCGCATCAGTTGAGGCCCACGGGGCTCAAATGATCGCCGATATTGATTTGTTGGCCAATATGGGAATAGTCTTGGAGGCTGAGCTGACCATAGATTTGATCTTACAGTCACTTCCTGATACTTGGAGACAAATCATAATCAACTATAAGTTGATGGATACGGATGACACTCTTGGAGAGCTGTTATCCATTTTGAAGGAGTCTGAAAAAGAACTCCAAAAAGGGGGCAAGCGCGAGGCGCACTTTACATCGACCTCTCAGAGGCCAAAGGCTGGGCCCAAAGCTACTGGAGGGGTGAGGAAGAAGAAACATAAGAAAAAGGGTAAAGGCAAGTTGACAAAAGCTTCTGGGAAGCCAAGGGACAAATCTCAAGATGTCTGCCTCAACTGCGGCAAGAAGGGTCACTGGAAACGTGACTGCCGAATGGGCAAAGGACAAAGGAGGATATCAAGGCAGGCAAGGCACTAGCCTCTGGTATGTTTGTTATTGAGATAAATATGACTACTTCTAGTTTTAAAATTGGATTTTTGATTCTGGTTGTGCTGCTCATATTTGTACTGATTTGCAGGATCTGCAGGATAGCAGGATGCTGGCTTCAGGGGAGATTGATCTACGAGTCGGAAACGGAACTCCAGTTGCTGTTTTGGCTGTAGGGACTTTTGTTTTGGAATTGCCCTCGGGGCATATGCTTAAACTTTTGAACTGTTATTATATACCTAGTTTGACTAGGAATATCATATCTGTATCTTTGTTAACCCAGCATGGGTACACTTTTGTATTTAGAAACACTGGGTGTTATTTATATAAAAATGATGCAGAAATTTGCACTGCTGTAGCAAATAATGGCTTTATATTTTGAATATAAATGAATCTCCTAAAAATAAAAACAAACAAAAGGCTCAAAAAGAGTAATCTAAAAGATGAAGCTTACATGTGGCATTGTCGTCTAGGACACATAAACAAGACTCGCATATCCACACTTTCGAAGAGTGGGTACTTGGACGGATTTGATCTTAATTCATATGATGTCTGCGAATCTTGTCTTTTAGGCAAAATGCCTAAAACACCTTTTAGTGGTAAAGGTGAACGTACCACAGAACTGTTAGCCCTCGTTCATAGTGACGTATGTGGGCCCATGTCTAGCCAGGCTAGAGGTGGATATCATTACTTCGTAACCTTTACGGATGATGCATCTCGTTATGGTTATGTGTATCTAATGAGACACAAGTCGGAAACTTTTGAGAAATTCAAAGATTTCGACACGAAGTAGAAAAACAAACAGGCAAGAGTATCAAGACATTGCGGTCGGACCGTGGTGGCGAATACTTAAGTTATGAGTTTCAAGATTACTTGAAAGAAAATGGTATTCTTTCACAGTGGACTCCTCCTGGAACACCGCAATTAAACGGTGTGTCTGAACGGAGAAACCGTACCTTGTTAGACATGGTAAGGTCGATGATGAGTCAGACTGAGCTACCAATATCCTTCTGGGATACGCATTAACCAGTGCAGTACTTATTTTGAATAAGGTTCCGTCAAAGTCTGTTGAACAGACTCCATATGAGAAATGGACAGGAAGGAAACCAGGTTTCTCTTTCCTGAAGATTTGGGGATGCTGGGCATATGTTAAACGTTTGGAAGGTACCAAACTAGAACCCAAATCAGATAAATGCCTTTTCGTGGGATATCCTAAGGAAACCAAAGGATATTACTTCTATCACCCACAAGAGAACAAAGTGTTTGTTGCTCTACATGCATTTTTCCTTGAGAAGGAATTCCTAGATGCAGTGGTAAGTGGGAGGAAAGTGGAGCTCGATGAAAATCGTAGTGATACTGTTCCTGGCAATGAATCAATGACGGAACATAAACAGACCATCCAGGATGAGTCTGTACCACAATCTTCAGATACACAAGGACCGCGTAGGTCGGAGAGAGTCAGGAAGGTACCTGAGAGGTATGGTTCCTGATCTCGCCTCATGTAGATATTAATCTTATTGAGGATAATGAACCGACTACGTATGAGGAAGCAATACAGAATATTGATTCCGCTTTATGGCAAGATGCCATGAAGTCCGAGATGGATTCCATGTATGCCAACCAAGTTTGGACACTGGTTGATGCACCAGAAGGCGTAAAGCCTATTGGATGCAGATGGATCTTCAAGAAGAAGACCGACATGGATGGCAACGTACAAACGTACAAAGCTAGGCTTGTTGCAAAGGGGTATCGTCAACAATATGGTATTGATTATGACGAAACTTTCTCACCCGTTGCCATGATTAAATCCATTCGGATAATGCTTGCAATAGCTGCATATTTCGATTACGAGATATGGCAGATGGACGTTAAAACCGCTTTCCTTAACGGAAACCTTTTGGAGGATGTTTATATGCAACAACCTGACGGTTTTATCGTACCTAGACTTGCAAACAAGGTTTGTAAGTTAAATCGATCCATTTATGGATTGAAGCAAGCATCACGGTCATGGAATCAGCGTTTTGATGAGATCATAAAAGAATATGATTTCGTACAAAACGATGATGACCCTTGTATACAAGAAGGTTAGTGGGAGAGCACTGACTTTTATTGTCCTTTATGTCGACGACGTATTGCTTATAGGCAATGACATTCCCATGCTAACGTCGGTGAAAGCTTGGCTTTCATTAAAATTCTCCATGAAAGATCTGGGAGAAGCAGCCTTTATTCTGGGAATAAAGATCTACCGGGATAGATCTAGAAAGCTGCTTGGACTCTCCCAGAGTACATATATTGACAAAGTGTTGAAGCGATTCAACATGGATCAATCCAAGAAGGGATTGATGCCAATGTCACGTGGTATCCTTCTGTCTAAGGACATGTGTCCTAAAACTAAAGAAGAGAGAGATAACATGAGTCGGATACCGTTCGCCTCGGCAGTCGGATCGATCATGTATGCCATGATATGTACGCGACCTGATGTGTCATATGCTTTGAGCATGTGCAGTCGCTATCAGGCCGATCCAGGTGAAGGTCACTGGATGGCTGTTAAGAATATCCTTAAGTATCTTAGACGAACTAAGGATGCTTTCTTAATTTATGGAGGTGGAGAACTTGAGGTGTCTGGGTACACCGATGCAAGTTTCCAAACCGACAAGGACGACTTCAAGTCGCAATCCGGGTACATTTTTTGTTTGAATAACGGAGCAGTGAGCTGGAAATCTTCCAAGCAAGATACTGTTGCCGATTCAACAACAGAAGCGGAGTATATTGCTGCATCAGAAGCAGCAAAGGAGGCAGTTTGGATCCGAAAATTCCTAATCGGATTAGGAGTAGTTCCGTTAGCTGCTGAGCCCGTGCCATTGTATTGTGACAATAACGGGGCTATAGCACAAGCTAAGGAACCAAGGTCTCATCAACGATCCAAGCATGTTCTTCGGCGTTACCATCTGATTCGGGAGATTATACATCGTGGCGATGTAAAAGTCGAGAAGGTCGCATCGGATGACAACATTGCAGATCCGCTGACGAAGGTTGTTCTTCAGCAAGTGTTTGAACGACATATACATAGTTCAGGTATTAGATGCTTGAGTGACTGGCTATAGGCCAAGTGGGAGATTGTTAGACATTATGACCCATAGCGTCACTGTTTTGTAAATGATATTGTATTATTGTACAAAATTAACTATGTGATAATGAAATTGCCCTTTTGCCGTTTTGTAAAATTATTTACTTTGATATATTAATGGCAAAAGTCCATATGATTAGTTCCGTATTGAGATGATATGAGACAGTATCAATATAAAAGGTTTAATCATTAAATATCCCTAGTCGGAGTATTATCGAGATCGGACATCGATAATGCGGAATAGACTAGTATTGCACTTGTGCGAGTTGTGATGGCACAACGGCATAGTTCTCATATATTTAAGTATTGGATACTTATGCAAGTGCGATAGGAGGTTGTGTTTTACCGATGGTACGGAAAACAGCAGCTTCGCTCTGGAAAGACCCCGCGGAATCCCATTGGTAGTATGTCTGCGTGTCTATGGGAGGCCGCATCAGGGTAGGTGTATATGGTCTTAACCTGAGACTTGCATCGCTAGTACTTGCGACAATCGGTAAACTTTGGTTGTGGTGGTTCGGGGCTTTAACCGGTTCTGTGTACACCTCTTCTGGGTTTATCGAGAATCGTAGTGTACTGGATGTGATGTCAAGATGGAAGTATCACTTCAGACATATGGAGATGATGATCACGCAGGATACAGAACTAGTACTCTATAAAAGGTTGCAACCGTCGGGACAATATGACCAGGTCAGGATTGTCCGATTTAAAGAGACTAGTTGTTTGATATCCGATATATGTTTCGTACGGGGCAGACACATTTCCAGCCCCAGGCCTAACATGTGATCGTCCGATACTGGATCGATATACGCGATACTACGGTATACTACGCTTGATAAAGATCTAATATTCCAGTAAGAATATTTCTGGAGAATTGGGTAGGCATGGCGCTTTGCTAGAAGCCAACCTTGTCTTGTAAATCGGTAAAAACGTAGTACGAGGTACGTACGTGTTTGGATTATCCAACGACCGTATTTACTGCCAACATATCCGGAGATCTCTTGGGTCGCTTCCTGAAGATTCACCTATGATGTTTGATTCGAACTTTATTAATCTTGGATTAATTACGGAGAAACTTTATCTTGGATAAAATGCCTTATTAGGAGAGAGAGAGAGATCGATTAATTTGGAATTAATCGATAAAATAATATATTCGATATATTATTAAACGAAATTAGATTTCGACGCGGAATTAAAATCGGATTTTAATTCGGGCAAACGAATTAATTTAGAATTAATTCATTAGCGAACTGAATAGTAATTCCGCAAGGCGTAATTATTTAATTCACGTCGCGACGGAATTCGTTAATTCGGAATTAATAAAAAGCCGACACGATTTTGCGTATTTATTGAATCGAGTGGTATCCGCAAATCACATCGCGATATCTCATTACTTGATACGAATAGATGATGGATGTATCTAGTCACCTTTGAGGGATGATACATTATCTCTATTCTCAAAGTAATGTAATGATGGCAAATGATGGATTTTCTTTTGAGGGAAACCTTTCACGGTTTTTGAAGGGTTTTTTAATAAAAATTCATTTTTGTATTTGATACATCATTGCTTCATTTGCTCACACACGGTTTAAGAAACAAATTGAGAGAACAAAAATAAAAGGGCAATAACACTCTCTTCTCTCTTCTTCTTCACGCAAGCCGTGAGCTTCATCCATGGCAGAAAATTGTTTTCTCCATTTTTGCTAGCACAACAAGGGATCAAAAGAGGTGATAGGGAAACGCATTTGGAGCTTGGAGTACTAGAAGATTTGAGGCTTCTCACACTTTTGTTGTTCTTGGCCGAAAACAGCTCAAAGATTTGCAACTTCTATCATTCTTGTTCTTGGCCGCATATCACCCACCTTGGAGGCTCAAGGATCCTCTTCACCATTTTCGTCACAAAGCTTTGTAAGTATGTTTCCGCCATCCTCCAAGCTTTGCATGTATGTTTTTTGTATTTCTATGGCTTAATCTTTCTTTGGGACTAATTATAGAAACCAACAGTAACATTCGGCCAGAAGAAGGGAAGGCAGAAAAAAGAATTCAAGTTTGCCCCCGGGTGCCTAATGTGTTTCTAATGCGTTAGGAAATCGGTTCCTACATTACATACTCTTGTGTGTGACACTCATACACTAAGTCTGAAGGCACATAAGTAATCTAGGGTAAACAAGATAATTTACAATATGCAATTTAAATCAAACATTTGATAAATGAATAATGCATATTTTATTTTATAATAAATAATTCCGTTTACATATTACATGAAGCTCTAGGGCATATATCCCAACAAAGATCACCATAATTTTGGAGGGAAAAATAACCAGGGGGCTGTTGGGTTTCTACGGTCCCAAGGATCAATTTAAAGCGATGAAACATACATGTGAATACATCAAAGAAGTTGCGGAATACTTACATTGATCGGTTGAGGCGATGCGTCGAAGAACAAAACTATTTTCTCCCTCCAAGGTAGCCTCGACAATGAGCAGATTTTTGAGCTCCAAATTTTCGGTCACCACCTCCAAGTGTGCTCCAAGCTCCAAGCTTCTCAAATGGTGATTCCAAGCTCACAAGTGGGTTTCCCTATCACCTTTGTATGTCTCCATTGTGTGCTAGCACTTAGGAATTTTTCCCACAAAAATTCCTTAGCTTCTCCATGGCTCACGAAGAAACCAGAAATTGAAGAAGGAAGAGGCCATAGGCCGAGAGAGATGGAAGAAGAAAGAGAAGAGAAAATGTTGTGTTGCTGGTGAAAATTGTGTATCTAATACACTTAATGAATTTCCAAATTCATTTACCAATTTTTTCTTTTCCAAAAAGTCAAGGCCATAATGTCATCAACCACTTCCATCAACTATTCACTCAATCAAGTGACAAGTTGTCACATCAATTGATTGACTAGTGATTTGACGCTTGATGTGACTTGCGGGCCGCACTTGAATTCGAAATGCGAGTGCGCTCGCAAACACTCCCGGGCTCGGGTTCGCTAATTCCAAGTTAACGAATTTTCCGTTGCGACGTAATTAAATAATTATGCCTAGTGAAATCACTATTCACGTCGCTAATGAATTAATTCTAAATTAACTTGTTCGCCCGAAATAAAATCTAATTTCAATTCCGCGTCGAAATCCAATTTCGTTTAATATATCGAATATATTAATTTATCGATTAATTCCAAATTAATCATTTTCTCTCTTTAATTAATATTTTATCCCAGATAAAATATCTCTGTAACTAATCCCAGATTAATTTTATCTCTCTTCTAATTAATCCCATATTAATAAAGTGCGAGTCATACGTCATCGGTGAATCTTTGGGAAGCGACCCATGAGATCCCCGAATATGTTGGCAGTAAATCCGGTCGTTGGACTATCCGAACACGTAAGTACCTAGTACTACGTTTGTACCGATTTACAAGATAAGGTTGGCTTCTAGCAAAACGTCATGCCTACCCAATTCTCCAGAAATATCCTTACAGGAATATGTGATCTATATCATGCGTAGTATACGTAGTATTGCGTATTTCGATCTAGTATCAGATGTCACGTGCAAGGCCTATGGTTGGAAATGTGTCTGCCCCGTACGAAGCACATATCGGATCTCTGGTAACTAGTCTCTATAATCGGATAAACATGACCTAGTCATAATATCCCGATAGCTACAACATATAAGAGAACCAGTTTCGTATCCTACGTGACCATCATCTCCACTATGACTGGAGTGATACTTCCATCTCGACAACACACCTAACACACTACGATTCTCAATATACCCAGCAGAGGCGTACACAGAACATGTTAAAGCCCTGGACGACCAAAACCAAAGTATATTGATTGTCGCAAGTATTAACGGTGCAGGTCTCAAGTTAAGACCAAATACACCTACCCTGATTCGGACTTCCATAGACACATAGTCATACTACCAATGAATTCCGGGGGTCTATCCAGAGCGAAGCTATTTTCCGTACCATCGGTAAAACACAACCTCCTACGACACTTGCATGAGTATCCTATACCCAAATATATGAGAACTATGCCATTATGCCCTCACAACGCGCACAAGTGTAATACTAGTCTTTTCCGCATTATCGATGTCCAATCTCGATAATACCCTGACAAGGGATATTTAATAATTAAACCTTCGTGCATTGATACTATCTCATATCATCTCAATCCAGAAACTAATCATAAGGACCTCCTATCATTTATACATCTTGGTAATCTAATTACAAATGATAAGAGAGCAATTTCCTTTGTCACATAGTTAATTTGTACAACAACACCATGATATGTACAAAATAGTGACGCTATGGGTCATAACTGTCCAACAATATCCCACTTGGCCTATAGCTAGTCACTCGAGTGTCCTACACCCGAACTATGTATGGTTCGCTCAAACTTCTGCTGAGAAAATACTTTCATCAGCGGATTTGCATGACTCTCATCTGATGTGATTTATACGATCATCACATCGCCACGATGTATGATCCGAACGAATCAGATGAATATCGAAGTATATATCTGGATCGTTGATGAGACCATTAATTCTTTAGCCTGCGCTGAAGCCTAGTTCAGCTGCTAACATAACTATATCTAATCTAATTAGATTTGTTATCGACCCAAATGGCTTCTATTGCTGCCTCAGGTGCAGCAATAATCCACTTTTGTTGTTTATACGGTAACAGTATCTTGCTTGGAAGATTTCTAGCTCACTGTTCCGTTATTCAAACTTTATAGTACCATTTTGTGACATATAGTCGTTTTTATCAGTTAGGAAACTTACAGCAGTGAACCCAGTCACTTCAAGTTCTCTTTCTCCATAGATTAAGACAACGTCATTAGTTCTTCTAAGATACTAAAAGATGTTCTTAACTTTAATCAAGTGACTATCACTTGGATTGGCCTGATTGTGACTCCATATGCTCAAAGCGTATGAGACACCAGGTCGCGTACATTTATTTCAATGTACGGGTTCTTGGAGAGTATTAACAACTTTAAATCTATCTTAGTAGATCTTTATTCCTAGAATAAATGTTGTTTCTCCCAAGAATTCTACGGAGAATTTTCAAGAAAGCCAAGCTTTCGCCGATTATATTATGGGAATATCATTTCCAATAAATGACATATTATAATTATTTAGGACATTAATTGTCAGTGCCCTCCCACTAACCTCCTTATATACACAAGAATCATCTCTGTTTTGAATTAAATCATACACCATTATGATTACATCAAAACGATAATTACAAGAATGCTATGCTTGCTTCAATCTATCAATGGATCGAATAACCTGCAAACCTAGTTTGCTTGTTATGGTATGAAAAAATCTTCAGGATGTTATAAACATCCTCCAAAAGGTTTCCGTTAAGGAAAGCGGTTTTGGCATTCAGCTGCCACATTTCATAAATGAAACATGCAGCATCAGCAAGCATTATCCAAATGGATTTACTGTGGCAACAAGTAAAAGGTTTCATCGTGATCGACACAATGTTGATAACGATACCTTTTCGCTACAAGCCTAGCTTAGTACGTTGGTATGTTGCCATCCATGTATGTCTTCCTTGAAGACTTAAATAGTACCAATAGGCACAATGACTTTCGGTACATCAACCAGTATCCAAACTTAGTTGATATACATGGAATCCATTTCGGATATCATGGCACTTTTCCATAAAAGGGAGTCGATACCTTGTATCACTTCCTCATACGTAGTCAGTTCGTATTCCTCAATAAGATTGACATCTTTATGAGGTGAGATCAGAAACCCATACCACAGGTTGTTTTCTGACTCTTTTTGACCTATGCGGTTCTTGTGTATTCGAAGATTATTGGTATAGTTTCATCCTTGATGAACTATTTGTGTTCCATTAGGAATCGGTGCGTGGAATAGTATTACTCCGATTTTCATTGAGTTTTACTTTCCTCCCACTTACCACTGTATATAGGTATTCCTCTTAGGAAAACTGCATGGCGAGCAACAATTAAATTGTTCTCTTGTGAGTTGTATAAGTATTATACTTTGGTTTCCCTAGGATAACCTACAACTTAGGCACTTATCCGATTTGGGTTTTAGTTTGGTATCATCCAAACATATGCCTAGCATACCCAAATCTTCAGGAATCAGAAAACTCGGTTTCTTTCATGTTCATATCTAATATGAAGTCTGTCTAACAGATTTTTATGGAACCTTATTCTAAATAAGTTCTGCACTATTTATGTGTGTATCCGTTGAAGGAAATGGTAGCTCGGAGCGACTCATGATTAACCTTATCATGTCCAACAAAATTCGGTTTCTCCGTTCGGACACATCGTGAAATTGACGTGTTCCGGGAGGAGTCGTCATTGAAAGAATACTATACTCTTTCAAGTATATGAGAAACTTATTGCTTAATTATTTTCATCATGGTCCAATCATGGTGCTTAATACTTTAGTGGATCTGTTTGTCTACTTCGTGTCTAAACTATAAAAGTTTCCGATTTGTGTTTCCAAGGAAACATATAACCATAACGCGATGCCACATCCGTAAAGGTCACGAAATATTCATATCCACATCTAGCCTAGCTAGACATGGGCCCACTTATGTCATTATGAACGAGGGCTTACAGATCGGTGGCATTCGCACTTTTACCAAGTAAATAGTGTTTTTAGGCACTTTGCCCAATAAACTAGATTCGTAGACATTATTTGAATAGAATCAAATTTGTCCTAGTACCCACTCTTCGAAAGTGTGGATATACGAGTCTTGTTTAATTGTGTCCCAGACAACAATGCCACTCATAAGTCTCAACTGATTAATTCAGTTTGAGCTATTTGTTTGTCATGTCATACATTTGAGATTTATTTATATTCAAAATATAAATACTGTTATTCACATCTAATGTGCTTATCTCAATATCATCTTTATATAATAAAACACTTTAGTGTTCTAGAATATAAAGGTACATCTGCAACGGATTAAACCCAGATATAGAGATAATGTATCTAGTCAAACTAGTTACATCGTAACAGCTTCCTAATTTAAGTACACACATGAAGGGTAGTTCCTAAACTTAGGTGTCTACGATTAAAACAGCGACAGTTGTCCCGTTTCCGATTCGCAGGTAATCTCAACTGAAGTCAATATCCTGCTCATAGCAGATTCTGCATATCAATGCATATTTATGTACCACATCCAGTATCTAAAATGCAATTTTAATACTAGCATTGAACATATTTTATAACAAACATATTTGAAGTCAGAGCCTTGCCCGTCTTCAATTCCTTCATGTATGCCTTGTCCAAACGGCAGTCACGCTTCCGCGATCCCGTTTGCCACATTTTAGGTAGACATCTTGGGATATGTCATTTATCTTCCCAGAAGACTATAATGATTTTGCCTTTGCCCTTTTCCACATTCCAGAAGCCTTTGGCCAAGCCTTGGCCTTCTAGAATATCGAAGTAAGATGCGCCTTGCGCTTCTTGCCTAATTGCAAACTTTGGCTTTGACTCATTGAGTATAGCCATTAACTATCCAAGAGTTTACTATTGCAATTTAGTAATTCAAATATCTATGAATAGATCTATGAAGATCCTTCAATTTCATTATCATACTTTAAGGATCTAATCCTTAGTTCTGATTAAGAAATTAAGAAGTCTTATTTGGCAAGCTTAATGGATTAAGCACTAAAGTCATCATCACATGAATATTCCAAATATCATGTTCTACTATTTGCTTAACTCCGGGCTTAGGCCTAAGATGTTATTTTATCAAATAAAGTAACTTCTTAGTTTTCAGGACAATCCTGATGTTTTACTCCCAATTTGAAAATTAAAGTCGTTTAAAAACATTTTCACCCAGGATTATGTTTTAAACACTAATCTTTCAATTTATCTTGATTGCTATAGTCCAACTATCCAATCAACGATTTCAGGTACTATTAATTATAATGATTACTATAGTCTAACTATATAATCAACTATAATTTAATTGATTAAATTCAATTATATTGATTACTATAATCCAATTATAAAATCAACTATTAATTGAAATAGTTTGAATACAGTCCAACTGTTTTGAAACACTAT
This sequence comes from Zanthoxylum bungeanum, assembly GCA_019454045.1. Classification (NCBI taxonomy): domain Eukaryota; kingdom Viridiplantae; phylum Streptophyta; class Magnoliopsida; order Sapindales; family Rutaceae; genus Zanthoxylum; species Zanthoxylum bungeanum. The sequence goes on from SKCR01020927.1 coordinate 23,655, forward strand.
TAAATATTAGTTCAACTAATGATTAATTAATTTGACGAATGATATTTGATTTGAGCGCGTATGGCAAGTTATTAAACGAATATTGCAAATTTAATACATGCCTCCCACTGTTTTTTGGCGAGCCTCTAACCCTCTGTCGAGTACTCGGGAAAAAGTGTTTCCTAGTGGGCTAGGATCCCGTTAAATAGCAAACGCTTAATATTTTGTGAGGGTTTTTCGCGTGCAAATTGGAAACCAATTTATTATCTTTGTTAAGGTCTCAACATCATACACCCTTAAACATGCATTCTAAACACATAATAAAGCGCGTAAATTAAATATAATAATGATATGCGGATGGATACTTTACACATTATTCCTAGAACAAATCTCTCAATTTTTCCTCTCCCGCTAGCACAAGTATTTGCTTCTACTCGTTACATAACACTTCTAAAGAAACCTCATTTACATTGAGGGGAATAGGTGAGAAGAGAAATACATAGAGTCAAAGAGGTAATAGGCTGGACACACAGGTCTAATTTAATAAATTCTAAATTTATTACAACAATTTCCAAAATTGCCCCACCTATCTAATATACATCTGATATATTATTCATGCATCGCAACCATGTATTTACACAAGCATGTTATCAATCAATCTAATCCAATTAATTAATCTGATAATTAATGACCATCCAATGTTCAAACAACGATTTGATTTTGCGCGAGTCCAACTCGTTTTGTGAATAAATACTCAAAGTAAGATTCTTGAATTATATTAAACTACAAAATTATATCCAATTCAATTTGCATTTAATACTAATTCGCTATTTAATTCCAAATTAAATATTACACTTTATTAACGAACCTTTACGACTTAGATTCTAAATCTAATCGCTACGGGTCTCAAAGGCCGATTAACACCCAATGTTAATTTAATTAAAGTCTAATGGGCTTTTAATTGATTTCATAAGGCATGGACTTTTGGTCAACTTGGGTCAAACCCAAAGACTAAAGCCCATTTAAAGGAATCACCCTTATATGCCTAGAAACCAATTTAGGCCCATTAGGCCCAATTAAATATTAAAGGTTCATTAAGTCATAATTGGACTTTATGGAAATGGTTTTGGGCCCAATTGGATCCAACCAATTTAGCCTAAACCAATCTTGGTACAACCAAGCCCATTAAGCCTAATAATAACTTTTAAAAGCCCAATTCCAAATTTGGCCCAACATAATTAAATTCCAAAATTCCAATTTCACAATTTAATTACTCAAAGTGTAATGCCATAATTAATTACCCAAATTAACATTTCCAAAACACAAATTTGTACAATTAATTATGCTCATTAACTTCAAAACATATCCAACACATTTTAATCAAAAATCAAACCCATTTCATGCTTATATAGTCTCGGTAATGGTAGGGATTTCTTTGTTCGATTCGGTTGTAATCCAATCAAATCCAATTCAAAATTACCCAATTGATTTCAAGCCTTCCAATGAATCAAAAATCAAAAATACCAAGACATTTAGGGCATCATACCATTCGGCCAAGCCAAGATATTGGGCAAAAATTGATCCAATCAAATTTTCATGAAATTGATCATATCCAACTTCAATTAAACATCATTCAAGCATACTCAATCAATTAATTTTATCAAATCATGCTCAAAATCAATTTACCAATTTTAACCCTAAGTTCAAGTTTCATGCTCAACTTCGCTCTGATACCATTGTTGGGTTTCTACGGTCCTAAGGATCGATTTAAAGCGATGAAACATACATGTGAATACATCAAAGAAGTTGCGGAATACTTACATTGATCGGTTGAGGCGATGCGTCGAAGAACAAAACTCTTTTCTCCCTCCAAGGTGGTCTCGGCAGTGAGCAGATTTTTGAGCTCCAAATTTTCAGTCACCACCTCCAAGTGTGCTTCAAGCTCCAAGCTTCTCAAATGGTGATTCCAAGCTCACAAGTGGGTTTCCCTATCACCTTTGTATGTCTCCGTTGTGTGCTAGCACTTAGGAATTTTGCCACGAAAATTCCTTAGCTTCTCCATGGCTCACGGTGAAACCAGAAATTGAAGAAGGAAGAGGCCTTAGGCCGAGAGAGATGGAAGAAGAAAGAAAAGAGAGAATGTTGTGTTGGTTGGTGAAAATTGTGTATCTAATACACTTAATGAATTTCCAAATTCATTTACCAATTTTTTCTTTTCCAAAAAGTCAAGGCCATAATGTCATCAACCACTTCCATCAACTATTCACTCAATCAAGTGACAAGTTGTCACATCAATTGATTGACTAGTGATTTGACGCTTGATGGGACTTGCAGGCCGCACTTGAATTCGAAATGCGAGTGCGCTCGCAAACACTCTAGGGCTTGGGTTCGCTAATTCCAAATTAATGAATTTTTCCGTTACGACGTACTTAAATAATTGTGCCTAACAAAATCACTATTCACGTCGCTAACGAATTATTTCTAAATTAACTCGTTCGCCCGAATTAAAATCTAATTTCAATTCCGCGTTGAAATCCAATTTCGTTTAATATATCGAATATATTAATTTATCGATTAATTCCAAATTAATCATTTTTCTCTCTTTAATTAATATTTTATCCCAGATAAAATATCTCCGTAATTAATTCCAGATTAATTTTCTCTCTCTTCTAATTAAAACGGATTAATAAAGTGCGAGTCATACGTCATCGGTGAATCTCTTGGAAGCGAACCATGAGATCCCCAGATATGTTGGCAGTAAATACGATCGTCGGACTATCCGAACGCGTAAGTACCTAGTTGTAGGCATTTCACTTTTGCATATAAGTCCATATGATGAGTCTCATTTGGAGACACTACCTTTTAAGTCACGGAAGTTGCGGGAAACGGACGTCGGAAGGGGAAATTCAGAATAAGTATGTCATCAGATTCATTTCACAAGTTCACTGATTTCGTTCGTGCTGCGTTCGTGACCACGTTCGAATGTCAAGCAGATTGCGGGCATTCGTGTAGTGTTCGAATCGTCGTTCGAACGGTGTCGGTATTTCTGGTTTTACTGCTAGCCTCACATCCAAGCCCAATTAGCCAATCAAAGCCCATAAAACATATCCAATTAATAAGATACATATCTAACACATGAAAAAATTAAATAAAATCTAAAAATCATATACCAATTTAAAAAAAATATCATGCCTTAACAAAACAAATTAATTATATCATATTCTTAATCTAGCCAAGACATGTCCCCCAATCAAATATATAAACTTCCTAATTAAGCAAAATCTTGTCTCCAATCAATCTTGTGTTTTCCTTACATAACACCAAATCATATCCTCCTTTAATGCACAAAGCCCTTCCTTGTCAAACAATGATTCATCCATCCCCTTTGTCTATAAAAGAAACACATTGCCAAGAAACTTCCCCCTCTCCAATTTCACGCACAGACAGCAAGAAAAAGCCCTAGTCCTCAAGGCCAAAACAAGAACAAGCATCAAAGAATTCTTCTTTCATCCCTCACTCTCTAGAACCGAAAACATCAAGCCCCCTAAACACCTCCCCATAGTCGAGAATCATCACCCAAAACAGTCCCCTAACGCCACCAAAACTGCATCACCGAAATAGTCACAAAGCCCCACTGTAATCACCGTAAAACACCCTCCCTGAAACTGCCTAACATCACCGAATAAACTGCCATAACATCGCACTGCACCTACTGAGAAACAGCAGCTCTGCACCCCTGAAATTACCAAAAAACACACCCAAAACAGTAGCCTAAATATAGCAAACACAGTGACCGCAAATCAGCAGTAAAACAACAGTAAAATAGCAGCAAAACAACAATGAAACAGAGTGAAAATGGTAACTTGAGCAGCGAAACAGCGAGAGAAAATGTTGAACCAGTGAACCAGAGGAGTCGCGGAGCATCCACCCTTCCGACGACCGCGTACGGTACTTCCGAGAGTCGACATAAAAGGTTAGACCTGAGGGTACTTTTCGTATTTATTTTTTATTCATCTTTTAATCGTTTTAATTATTTATTTCCTACGACAATCGTTCATGGATGCATGTTGTGGCTTTGAATAAAATGGAAAATGTGTCACCTCTTGTGGTATATAGGATGGAAACCCAGACATAAATTCCGTAGCCGAATCCGAATGGACGGTAGTGCGGTCTGTACTTGGGATACAACTCCACGTACCTTTTTTTTTCTTTTTTTGAAACGATGGAAACCCCGCCACCAAACCACCCATTTTGGGCCGTGGCGCAGGTAAAACCACCGGTTGTCCCAGGCTCTTACAAGAAGTGCACCCCCTGGATTCGAACCCAGAACCTCAAGGTGAGATCCTGGACCCTACACCACCAAGCCACACCCATTTGGGACAAACTCCACGTACCACTTGAGCAAACGTCGAATATTTTGTTTTATGTTATTTTGATTCGTTTATTATCCGTTATTTAAATTCTGCATGTTATTTGTTTGTGTAATGATGAGATAAAGTGTATAGGCTTAGTAAGTTGGATTAAAGGTCCTCCATTTCGAGGGGTTAAAATCCTTTACCACGACGCTTTGCCGTGCCGGATGACGTATATTCGGTTGAATGTAAGATGTGTTCAATCGGGCATACGAAGTCCGATATCATTGTCTTTAATTTTATATGCATTATGTCATTAGCGCATGGGCTTAGTAAGTTGGATTAAAGGTCCTCCGTTTCGAGAGGTTAAAATCCTTTACCACGATGCTTCGCCGCGCCGGATGATGTATATTCGGTTGAATGTAAGATGTGTTCAATCGGGTATACAAAGTCTGATATTCTTATCTTTATTTTTATATGCATTATGTCATTAGCGCATGGGCTTAGTAAGTTGGATTAAAGGTCCTCTGTTTTGAGGGGTAAAATCCTTTACCACGATGCTTCACCACGCCGGATGACGTATATTCGGTTGAATGTAAGATGTGTTCAATCGGGTATACGAAGTCCGATATCGTTGTCTTTATTTTTATATGCATTATGTCATTAGCGCATGGGCTTAGTAAGTTGGATTAAAGGTCCTCCATTTCGAGGGGTTAAAATCCTTTACCACGATACTTCACCGTGCCGGATGACGTATATTCGATTGAATGTAAGATGTGTTCAATTGGGTATACAAAGTCCTATATTGTTGTCTTTATTTTTATGTGCATTATGTCATTAGCGCATGGGCTTAGTAAGTTGGATTAAAGGTCCTCCGTTTCAAGGGGTTAAAATCCTTTACCACGATGCTTCGCCGCGTCGGATGACGTATATTCGGTTGAATGTAAGATGTGTTCAATCGGGTATACAAATTCGATATTGTTGTCTTTATTTTTATGTGCATTATGTTATTAGCGCATGGGCTTAGTAAGTTGGATTAAAGGTCCTCTATGTCGAGGGGTTAAAATCCTTTACCACGATGCTTTGTCGCGCCTTGTAGCCTGTTTTTATTTATTAGGTTTCACATATTCACCCGTTCACGTATGTGTCATGTTGTTTACTTTTTTTTTTGAGGTCACTGTTGTATCCCCGTTCGAATGCGTTTCAGAACACCGCACGAATGTATGTTTTCTGTCTCAGTTTGTTCAAACGCGTTTACGAACGCTATACGAATGCGAACCTTTTGTTTACCGTTAGAACACGTTTACGAACGCTACTCGAATGCGAATGCATTTTGTTTCATCAGGTCCTGTCCCATTCGAACGCGTTCTCAAACGCTATACGAACGTGAACCTTCTGTTTACCGTTCGAACGTATTTTCAAACACTAAACGAACGCGCATACACTGAACTGAGTCATTTTCATCACATGTCATGCATAATTTTTTCTTAGGTGATTTCTCTTGTATCATGTAATCAATCATACTATTTGTATCCCTGCATTTATCTATTTGATTTGTTCATGAGATGGTATTCAAGCATGATTAGGCCGTTAGTTTGTTACTTGGTTCTTAAGCATGATTTAGCCTATTTGGTTGTTCATTTTCAAGCATGATTAGTCATTTATTTTGCGTTTGGAATTTGCATTATGTCTAGGTTGTTCTTTGTTTTCCGCGTTATATGATCGAAGTATGTTCATGAGATTGCCATGTGCTATTGCATGTTCATCGTTATTCCAATTTTCTTTCATGCGTGATTGTACAATTATTATCTACTAGCATGTCTATTATCGAATGTAATGTGCTTATGATATTGCATGCTAGCCGTATTTATCTTTATGCATGCAAATTGGGACATAGATTATATGCAAATAGGTTGTATGCAAATTCGGACATAGGTTATATGCAAACTTAGATATGAGCCTTGTACTTATGCATGCGAACTTAGGAGTAAATTATCCTTGGAAATAAATGTTGCTTAGGCTTGGTTAAATTATTGCACAAATCATTTCATGACAAGTGGCATAAGTAAGGGACCATTCCGAACCCAACGGTTTGAGGTCTTCCCTTGCGATGGGTGAGTGCGGCCTTAAATCTTTGTCCCGGTTGACACCGGGTGGCGACTCCATCATTCTCCGGTTTAGTCCCCCGTGGGCTAACTCCATACTACCAACCAGGCCGCGAGCCCGGAACAGCATGCGTCGCCCAGTTTCTGTGTTCCCACAGTCTGGCGACTCCACTGGGGATAGAGAATCTACCCCGAAATAATGTCTTGTAATATTATGATTTGTGCTTTAATTAATCGTGTCTACTGTGGGTTAAAAGAGGCTTAATCAAAGGCACTTTTAAGACTGGGTAATGTCTATAAAAGACATGATAGATTCTTGTTGGGTTAGGAAAGAGGGAAGACTCACTAAAAGACCGGTAACAGATATGAGTACATCCGATAACGAGGTATCCCGGATAGATCAGTTGGAAAATGGTCTCGCCAAAATTACTGAATAGTTGCAAGCCTTGACTACTGCTGTGGCTGGTATGGCTGTACCCCGTGCTGGGGGGAATTCTGAGAATGTGAGGCGCGAGGAGCCTCCGAATGGGTTGGGGATGATATCCCAGCTTTTGATGACGACATGGCAGAGTATGCGACAGGTAGAGTGATTTGGTCTCAGGCAGAATTTCAGAAGGTTCGGGATCAGGTTGAAACAGTTACCCACAAAATGAGGGGTAAACATTAAGAGTTGTTAGATTATGAGGCAATGACCTTCGAAGAACAGTTGCCAGCTCAGTTCAATATGCCGGATGTGGCTAAGTTCAACGGGAATAGGGATCCGAGGGTCCATCTCTGTCAGTATGTTTCAGTTATTAGTTCAGTGGGTTTATCCAAGCGTCAAGTACAGAAAATGTTTGGGATGTCACTTGAGGGAGGGTTGGTAGTTTGGTATCACAGCCTTTAGAAGAAGATTAGGGAAGATTGGAGAGAACTGGCTGATACTTTTCTGAAGCAATATGTTACAGATCTGGAAATTGATTTGTCACTCCGTGATTTGGAGAACACTAAACAGAAGCCGGAGGAAAGCTTCAAGGAGTATGTGGATCGCTGGAGGAGCCAGCTTCTGAAAATGCAGACTCGGCCCTCTCAGAAGGACCAGATTAAAATGATCATCAAGGGCACCAAGCCCTCGATTTTTGGCAAGCTGAGGAGGATGACCTCCATGATTGCTGATTTTCGACAGTTGAGAGAAACTATCATGGATATTGAAGAAGAAGAGGCAGAGAACAAGAAGTTTTATGGCCTAAGTAGGAGGCCTATTGGGGGAACATCAGGTACCAAACCTGTTTCTGCGGAGATTGCTGCCATCCGGAATCGGAGATTCTCCAACTTAGGGAGAACCTTGTCCGAAGTGCTGGAGAAATTAAAAAGACAAGGACTTCTGAAACCTCTGAAGATTAAACCACTTCCCGACCCTCCACCACCACATCTCAATCTGAGCCAATACTGTCACTTCCACCAACAGAAAGGCTACGACACTGATAATTATCCCCGCCTCTGCCATGAAATCCAGGACCTTATAGACTCCAAAAAGGTACCCGACCCTGAAACAGAACGCCCCAACACACACCAAAATCCCCTACCAAATTACCACTCTGTCCCCCCACCGACCTATATGATAAACTCCGGTCTACCCGAAAGCCTTGTCCTCAAATCCTTTGACTACCAAGCCTATTGCCTTGGAATTTGGGATAGTAATAGTGAAGATGAGACAGAACGGTGGTAGAATTTATGGGAAGACTTCTCCAGTAGTGATGAAGAAGAAGTGAGAGGGATGACAAGCAATGGGCATTTCTACAATGATATGACTGAGAAGGGTAAAGGAGTGTTATCAGAGGGTAGAGAAATGGCTGAGAATACAGAAAATGTCAAGGGAGATGTAGTGCTGCAACAGTTGAGGAAAACTCGAGCACAAGTGAGTATCTGGGATTTGTTGTGTACATATCAGAAGCACTGGCGGGCCATGGTTGAGGCCTTAAGCAAGATAGTGGTGATGGAGGATGCCAACCCCGCAATGTTTGTTGGGTCAGTGCAAAATGTGGCTTTGTAGGCAATCACTTTTTCTGAGGAAGAACTCCAGCTGAGAGGAGAAATCATAATAGACCTTTGTTTATCAGAGTTGAAGTGTGGGGTAAAATGACCTTTGTGTGATGGTGGATGACGGCTTATCCATTAATGTGTGCCCGTTGAAGATTTTGGCCAAGCTGGGTATAAAATAACAGATCTGGATCCCTCTAGTATGACTATCAAGGCTTATGATGACAGTAAGCGAGGAGTTGAGGGTACATTTGTAGCAGCAGTCAAGGTTGGTCCTATTGAGGACGAAGTTGAGTTCACAGTGCTGGATATCCCAGCCACTTTTGCCTTGTTGTTGGGAAGGCCTTGGTTTCATAAGTTTGGGGGCGTGCATTCCACTCTACATCAGATGATTAAGTTCCCATATGGGGGACAGATTGTCACCATCCGAGCTGAGGTAGACAATGTCGTGGCTGCTTTGGAAATACAATTTTTGATAAGGTTCCAAGTGTCAGCAACTTTTGAGGAATTGGTGGATCCTAAGGTCGCTAGGATCATGGGAAAAATGAAGTTCGAGCCGGGTGAGGGTTCAAAACTACCAGACTTTAGAGGACGGACTACTCAGAGGGGTTTGGGGTACAAATTTGATGAGGAAAAGCCGAAGGTTAAAAAGAAAGGGTTGAAATTGATGGATTGTTTTGTAAAGGCTTCAGGGTATCAAGGTGAGCCCGAACCAATAGAAGTTAAAGGAATTGTGGTGCCTGGTTTTAAGATCTTCAAAGAGATGCTGGGTAAGAAGTCACTGACCGAAGAAGTTATGGAGGAAGAGAATTGGGAAGAAGAATTGATGAAGTTGGATAGCCTGACTTTCGAAGAAGATAAGAAGTCTGAGAAGAACCTGGTTGCGGAGGATGAAGTGTCTGCCGATGATGAAGACATTTATCTTCCTGATTTATTTGAGTGTACTCCCGCATTTATTAGCAATAAAGACAATCATTTTTCTTATTTGCCCGAGTCTTTTTCCTCTAACTTGCATGACTTGAGTATATTTGATATCAGCTCTACCAAAACGAATGCATTTAACTTGGGCACGCTTGAGAACCCCAAGGAAATTTTGATTGCAAGTGAAGTTACCACTGAAGAGCGGGAGAAATTAGAAGAAGTATTGGTCAGATATGCCAAAGTATTTGCTTGGTCCTATGAGGACATGCCTGGGGTAGACAGAAGCATTGCCCAACACACAATACCAACTTATCCGAATATGAGGCCAGTGAAACAGAAACTTCGACGGATGAGACATGAGTAGGCCGAGAAGGTCAGATAAGAGGTTAAGAAACAGATACATGTGGGGTTCCTGGAAGTAGTGAAGTATCCTGAGTGGTTGGCAAATATTGTGCCGGTGCCGAAGAAAGATGGGAAAGTCAGAATGTGTGTGGATTACAGAGATCTCACCAAGGCTTGTCCGGAAGATGATTTTCCCCTACCTCATAT
>SKCR01020928.1:0-33412 GCA_019454045.1 Zanthoxylum bungeanum
TCAACACGTCTGGACTATTTTTCCTTCACCGAAACAATCTAGAAAATTGACCCCAAAACTGCCACTGCTTAATGGAAAATTGGACAGTAGCTATGTCTGATGTTTTATGCAATCTTCAAGGTCTTTTGGAATGGTTTTATGTAACCAAATCAGCCCTAAAACAAACCACAAATAATTCTCTTCCACCCCAAATATTTTCTGGAAAAATAGAACTCCAACTGCCATGTTTCTGTGCAAAAACGCAAGTGCAGTGTGTTGAAATTTTGCCCATTGCCGTGAATCAACAAGAAGGAGAAGATGAAATTTTCACTCAAAATTCCGTGTTATATATCTTCACCAAGAGATCAAAGTGTGGGCTTTCAAAAAACACACAAATTTTCTCTAAACTTTTTAAAGAAAATTTATTGCACTTTCGTTTTTTTTTTTGCTCTGCAGAGAAGATAGAGGTTAGGGTTTTTTTAATAACTCTTATGAAAATAAAAAAAGAAATTGCTTTTCTTTGCCCAATTTTTTCCTTTCCAGAAAGAAAATTACGAAATTAATCCCTAACCCTAGCCTAGGATTTTCGGCCACCCCTATTTTTTAATTTTCATTTAGTTAATTTAATACCATGATATCTAATATTAGGTATTCATTTTGAAATCAATTTTCAAAATTATTTAATCAAAAGATTAAAAAAAGTAATTAAAAAAATTTATACTCTTGAAATTTTATATTTGATTATTTCATAATCATGTGCATTGAAAATTTTATATTAAATTATTCAATATAATTTTCAAGTGTGATTTAAAATTAATTATTAATCACATTAATAAATGATCATAACTTATAGTTATGCATGTGAGTTTATAATTGGACATATGAGTTTATAATTGGACTATCCAATTATATTATGATTTCCTATAGTGTATCGAGTTAGCACAGGGGGCCAACAGGACTCATAGCTCCGAGCTCCAGTAATCTTGGATGGTGATTAAAACTCTTTTAATCAAATATTCAAAATTATTAACTTTAGGTTATTCCACTAAAAATATGAAATTGAACTCTTGTCACTGCAGATATATAATTTAAATCGAGCTACGTTGGCGTCCATCGATATAATCACTACATATAGATTTAACTCTACAAGTATCTTATAATTAAATTCAGGTCATAATATCCGCTATACCACTCTAATTATTTCTTGTATCTTAAGTACCATTAATTCTCTAATGAATGATTTTATTCATAATTATTGTGAACGTTATCTTTCTAATCGTAATAGAATGGTTCGAACCCTCTAATCGTTCAAGTACCGAAACAACTCTTAAAGAAGATACTCTTCTACTTCTCGTAAGAAGGAGTAGATTCCATATTTATGTAAAACGTCCACAACTATACACAAATTATGCCATCAAAGTACGAGTTATTGATCGAGAAATCTACATCGATCTCACCCATATAAATCAAAGGACATAGCCTGTCATGCATGAGTTCGTAGTACATTCAGGATTCAGATCAATCCATATATGATTATCTAGTAGACTGATATGAATTTCTTTATTTAACGAATATTAAAAAAAATTCTTTTTTTGTCCAGGTTCAGTCCTATATGATTGCATCATATAAGGTATCTACATTCTCATGTCACTACATGAACGATCCCGAATTAAGATCGTCATACATCCATGGAATGGACCACAACTGTAGATAAACCACAAACAAAGTATCTATCTTTGTTTACTCTCTACGAATTATTTTAGATTATTAATTTCATACTTCAATCCTTTTGTGTATGATACCCATGCACTAAGTTTGAAAGCATATAAGTAACCATGGGTATGCATGATAATTTACAATATGCTAACTGAAAAAAACAATCAATGAATGAAAATATGCATAATTTATTATTCTGATAATAATTCCATTTACATATTACATGATACTCTAGGACATACATCTCAATAGGCCTTGTATGTGTCCTAATTTTTTTAATTTTTCATTTACCAACTGATGAACACTAAAAAATATATATTTAATAAAAGAAAAATTAATCATTTTACACTTATAGTTTCATTAATCCATTTAATTTAGCACATTTGTGAAATAATAATTAAATTTATGTTTTATATATTTTTATTGTGATTTTTAATTCTTGTGTAGGAAAAATATAGTTGTGGATGCTCAATAGCAAAATGCACATGAAATATGAGTTTCGAAGTCCCATAAGCCCAAATAAGCATGAAAATTGAGTTCGAATTGGATATAAAAAGATTGATCATGTTTGATTCGTTGTTGGATGAGTTGAGTTTATTGTAAAACTGGCTATACAATATTATTATTATTTGAAAAAATAAGAAAATATTGAAAAGAAATAAGTCACAATCTATATTTCGGTGGATTGTTGACATATTTGGCCAAATGTTGGCCAAATGATAAAAAAGACAAAAAAATTAATAAAATAAAATAAATAAATAATTGGAAAATGACAATGCACCAAAATGGATTGTCATGTTTTGCAAATGTCAAATTTGCTTTTGTAATTTGTTTTAATGAGGTGGCGAACACCTCACTTATAAATAAAGGTGCTCAACACTTCATTTCTCAGCCTGCTCCATAATTCTTTCTTAAGAATTTATGGAGTCTCAACTCATATGTGTTTTATTTTTCAGTTTTGTTGTAATTTATTTTTCTTTCATTAATAAAATTATGTGTGTTTCTATTCAAAGCATGAATAGCTAATTTGCATCCCGCGGAGGTGATGGTGAAGCTCTTAGTATGAAATATAGGTAATTTTTATTTATATTATATATATAAATTTTGATTATTTCCCAAATAAAATTTGAACTTCTTCTAGTTTATTAATAAAATTATGTGTATTTTTATTCAAAGCATGAGTAGCTAATTTACATCCCGCCGGGATAAAGGGTGAAGCTATTGGTATGAATATATAAGTAATATTTATTTATATTATATATATAAATTGTGATTATTTTCAAATAAATTTGAACTCTTTTCAGTTTATTTAGAACTCTTGACTAACGGTAGACAATTCTTAATTAACACGTATAATACTTGAATCGTATAAATATGAGAGAGTGGACTATTAAAAATCTTGAGTAATTATAGATAATACGGTTCTACGTGTGTTGACATATTTTAATACCATGACATGGACTGATTATAGACAAAATGATTTACATGTGTTGACATAATTAATATATGATAATCATGATATAAGTTAATTGGGAAATAATTATAATTTATATTTTATAAAAAAGAAAAATTATTTTATATTTGAAATTCCAAGAGTGGATCCCCTAGCCTCGGTATTTTATTTTATTATTGCAGCACCCAAATTTAAAATTGCCCATCATTTCAATCAATTCGGCATTTTTTATTTTGTTTTACTTAATCTATTCCGTAGAGATTGACTCCAGACTCATCGGGTTATTTATTACTTCGACACTCTTATATTTGGGAGTAAAGAACTGATGAGCAGAAAATATATCAATATTTACCGCCCATTTTACTTAATTTTTATATAATTTCTCGAGTTTTATGAACGTTTAGATATGTTTTAGTTTATTTTACAGATAAAATAAAATCGAGACTTAATAGAATCAATCAGGACGAAATGTGGAACAAATAAGGGCAAAAACTAGACTTGACATTTTGATTTTGGAGATTGGAAACTTGAAATGGCGTTCTAACGAAGTACAATTTCGGAAATTCTAACTTTGCGCAATTATCGTATTTTTACCATAACTTTTTGGTCCCATATCGGATTGAGGTGATTCAAGATTTATATTAAAGAAGACTCAAATATCTACAACTTTGAAGTTCATAATAATTTCAAATTCGGAAGTTTCCATGACCTAAATTGATAAAATATCTGGAACTGTGTTATGTGTAATTATTAAAGTCATTTTCAAAACAAAAAAAAATAAAAAATGAAAATTTTCAAACTTCCACCAAACATGCCTGCATGTTTGGTGAATGATTTAGTGCCATGTTTGGTGGAGCAATTGGTGGAGAATTGGTAGAAGCCTTTAGATTTGCTTATAAATACCAAGCTAAACTTTGTAAATTTTTCATGCTTTCTTTGGAGGAATTTCTCCATGAAAACCTAAAGGAAAATGTCTTATATATTTATTTAAGATTTCTTGTATTTTCTTTTTATTTAATTAATAAAATTTGTGTGTTTTCATTTACAACATGAGCAGATAATCTCATTCTGCTCGGGTGACAAGGTAATACTTTTAATATAATAAATTAGATTAATCTCCTTATTTTAATTAAAATTTGGATTAATTAATTACCGTCTATATGGCCGATTTAGGTGACAATCTTATTTACCACCTATATGGTCGGTTTTACATTCTAAGTGTAGTTTCCGCCTATATGGTCGGTTTAGGTAATAACCTTGTTGCCGCCTATATGGCCGATTGGATTTAATTGAGACAAATGAAATTTCCGCTTTTATGGTCTGGTTAAATATAATTAATTAATCGGTAAACATTGACAATAAGGAGATTTCTAATTTTGAAATATTAAAAGTGGATCCTTTAAGCCCAACATTTTCTTTCATTATTGTAATTTTACTTTTATTTATCTTCAAGTTATTTTTTTTATGATGTTTTGTTTATTTAAGTATTTAGTAATCCTAGGTATGTGTTGTAACTAAATATATAATTTGGGGTTGTGATGAATTCCAATATCACCGGTTTATAAAGGTTATTTTTTGTCTTAGGTAATATAAATGTTTATTTATTAAGTCTTAAGCTTAATACTTCTTGTTAACTGGCCATTAATAAGATTGATCTGGTAAACTAAAAATAAACTTGACGAAGGAATTTTAGGTTTCAGCCTTAGTCTTAATAGCCCACGATCTCCCTTAAGGATTAATATCCCTTAATAGATTTCCTTCCAGGATAGACATATACCTGTGGGGCGGGGTAGCCATAATTGGAACTTAATCATAATGAATTCAGGTAACTTGGTTGACATAGACATATGATTAATTGGGCTATTTGGGTATTTGCACCTGACCATCGACATAGGCTTTTGCATAATTTCGTGTTACAGGTTAATAAACCGAAATATTGCACAAACATGAGATAACCACTTCATCTTTAAAAAGATATTGGAAGAATCAAAACCCTAGATAGTTTTATAATATTGATTTTACCTTTAATTCACATTCGCACTGTTTTATTTAATTGTCTTTAGTTTAAATCACCATCCAATCAACAATGAAATCTATTAGATACTCGTAAACATTCAACGTCATAAATTAATAGCCAAGGTATTAAGTCCTCATAGGATCGATACATTTTATACTACTTGAGCAATATGTGCGCTTGCGTAACGTGTGTGTTTACCACCGATCACGTTTTTGGCACCGTTGTCGGGGACTTATTTATCTTTTACTATTAATTTTAGGGTTAAATAACTTTACTTGTGTCTAATTTCTTTTTGCTTATTTTTTTTCTTGTGTTTCAGGTTCTCAGACATACATGAGAAGAACAATAAGCTTTGAAATCCGACCACTTGACCCAGAAATTGAAAGAACCATCAGACAGTTGAGAAGGGAAAGACGAGTAGGCCAAGAAGCACTGATCAATATGGAACCTAAACCGTTGGAAGTTGCACCACCAATTCCCATTCGAGACATAACTATTCCGGTGGTTGACGGCTTCATTTCATGTATTGTACTTCATCTCTTACCAGAAAATGCATATTACATCAAAAGATGCATCCAAATGATGCAACAATCAGTTCAGTTTGGGGGGAATACAACTGAAGATCCTAATGCCCACATCAGAAACTTCCTAGAAGTTTGCGGCACATTCAATTACAACTGAGCGGCAGAGAAGCAATGAGACTGCATGTTTTTCCATATTCTTGAAAGACAGAGCTAAGGCTTGGCTACATTCACTACCAGTAGGTTCTATCACAACTTGGAACATTATATCCACCAAATTCCTTGAAAAGTACTTTCCCCCAGCCAGAACTGCAAAGTTGAGGAATGATATTACATCATTTGTACAAAATGATTCAGAATCCTTCTGCGAAGCTTGGGAAAGATACAAGGATTTGCTCAAAAAATGTTCTCACCATGAGATTGCAAAGTGACTATAAGTCCAAACCTTCTATAATGGACTTTCTGGATTAATGAGAACCAAAATTGATGCTGCTACTGGAGGAGCTTTAATGGCAAAAGGATAGGATCATGCCTGTGACTTAATTGAAGAAATGGCCAACGGAAAGGAGTATGATTCAACGAATCACATGAATTTACGAAATTGGAGCCAACACAACAATGAATGCCAAGCTGGATCTGATTTGCAAAAACTGGAAACTCTTAACATGAAGATTAATGATGGATCCACAAGTTCACCATATGGAGGAGCACCAGAGGCAGAATCATACAGCCAACATGATGAGATGGTGAATTATGTCAATAATTTCAACAGACAGGGGAACAATCCATATTCCAATACCAACAACCCATGTTGGAAGAATCATCCCAATTTCACATGGAGCAACAATTTAGGGCAGATGAACAATCCACCACCAGGATTCCAACAGCAAAACAAAGGCCAGAAGTATGAAAAAGAACCAGGAATAACAGAAGTGGTGGCTTACTTGAAAAAGCTAGAAGCAAAATACGATTCTCAAGCAGCATCATGTGATGTCATGTTTTAATCCAAAGCAGCATTAATTCAAAGTGATGCAGCATCTTTGAAAACACTGGAGAATCAAATGGGACAACTGGCCAATGCTCAGAGTTACAGACCGCAACGTACCCTTCCTAGCAACACAGAACCAAATCCAAGGAACATGGGGAATGAGCAATGTCATGCCATCACTTTGCAAAGTGGTATTGAAATCAACAAAAATATTGGAGTTAAGGTAATTATTGAGGAAGTTCCAAAACAAAACAGCGAATCAGATCCGCAGATGGAGGAAAAAGAGGCAATAGAAAATGATCGAGAAAGATTCACTCCACCTCCACTTTTTCCATAGTGTCTCCAGAAAAACAAACTGGATAAACAATTTGCTCGATTCCCGTAGATCTTTAAAAAGCTACATATCAACATTCCATTTGCAGAAGCATTGGAACAAATGCCCAGCTATGTTAAATTCATGAAAGACATTCTTTCACAAAAGCGGAGATTGGAAGACTACGAGACAGTAGCATTGACAGACGAATGTAGTGCCTGAAGGGGTTTTATTGCGGATATCCGGTAAGGCAGCAGAATAGTGGAAAATCAAAATTTTCCGATTTCAAAAATTTTTCTCGGATTAATTAAATAAACTTATTTATTTAATTATCCAATAATTAAATTATGAAATAAAAGACTATAAATCAAATTTATGTGAATTTACCGAATTACCCCTAAACCAAGCATTTTGTTTATTTTAATCCGAAATTGTTCGAAACGATTTTGGATGATTCTAAATCATTACATATATGAATTTAACATGTCATACATATTGAAATTCAAATTGCAACATAAATTTCCAAAAAAATAGCCCAAGGCCGAGAGCCTATATGCAGTGGGTTAATGTGCATTTTGCACTTCCAGTGTTCAAAACACATTAAGGTAAAATCCAATCAACCCAATATTTTACATGCATCATATACACATCCAAATACACCATATAAATGAAAAGTCCCAAATTTGGAAGTGGTCTAAAACCCTAATTTTTCAATTTCTTCAAATTGGACAAATTAGACCAAATTGGTTAAATCCAACACTTCAATCATGTTTCTTCAATTACAATTAAGTCTCAACACAATGAAATAACTATAGATCAAATCTATGTCATTTAAGAGTGGATCAACAACTTTAGATTAGCAACAAGTTTCTCAAACTTACAAAAGAATGCTAGTAAGCACCTTAGAAGCATTCTATTGAACTCAACACATGCATATCCTTATTCTCAAACTTCCATCAAACAAAAATACAAAGAATAAAGAATAGAAAAAAATGAGAACATCACAAGATGTAGCCTAGAGTATAGGAACATTTTCCTCTCTAATAGTAAGTTGGAAAAACTTACTAAAATCCAAGCTATAATGATTTTCTTCTTCTTATTCTCAAGGTTCTTTTTCTTTCTTTCAATGGAGTTTTTGGATAAGTGTTATCTTATTAAAACCCTAAAAGAAAACAAAACAATATATACCAAAACCCTTATGTCTTGGCCGAATTTTTGGCTTGCAAAATATCAAGATATTTGTTTTGTTTTAATTACAACTTGTCCACTAGGTTAAATTGATCATTACACTTTAATGAATAATTAAAACAAGTCAACAATTGCAAATAAGTCATTAAATAAAATATCATTACTTAAAATATTTATACTTTAATTAATTTATTAATTTATCATTTAACAATAAATAAATAAAATTAATTAATTAAATACAAATATATTAAATATATGTATTATATTTACAATAAATATTAAATACATATATATATATATATATTATATTAGTCAAATATATCTCAATTTGACAATTAATTAATGTGTATTTGAATTAATCTAATATTAAATACAAATACACAAAAATTAAGGAAATGACTATCGGGTCCCTACACATGTATTTTGTGTTTAACCTTTAAACGACTTTATAAATAATTAATATTATTTATAAATGTTGCTCTAGTGCTCTACGAGTATATTTCATTAGTGAGACTCTCTAGATTCAGGCATATCCGTCACGAAATCCAATTTCGTGTCCATAATTTATCCACCCGTAAATTATGACGATCACGGATAAACTCGCTGAATCATACAGGTCGAGGTCATGGCAAATGTATAATTCCTCCGTCACAGGTATCCGAATAAATCCCAGAGATATAGATGTAAACGTCAAATCTCTATAGGGATTATTTAGTCGACTATTCTATTAGCAATCTCAAAAAGAACATTTAGAACTAACTTCTAAGTTGTACCACGAGCCCATGGTTTTTATCTGATTGCTAATCATATGGACTACCTATGCTCTGATACACAGAACTGACGGATCTTATCTCGATACACACAGGACACCCTGAGGATCTATCCACACCAACGAACAGACAGAGGTCTGATCTAAAAAGATCGGTGACGTGACTGCCATCTAAGTGTTGAAGATGTCTCATGCGCCCACAGTGGTATCTCAAGTCGAAGAATCACAAGTGCTACTCAACCCGATAAGATTCTTATTGACGTTGGTGTACCATCCATTAAGAATCTTCGATGAGTCGTTCATTGTTTATCCGCTATAAACACCTACACGTCTATACTAGTCTCCAAGACTTATGGTTTTTGAGAAACCATTGGAATCATATATTCCAGTATACGACATGTACGGTCTCAACAGGTTTACTATATTGACCAAGTAGTGTAAACCTTGACCAGGAACTGTCTGAGAATGACAACATCATGATACTACTCAATATCAGTTGCGACGCTTTTGCAACAGCACCATGACTAGTCATTCTAAGGTCATTATGTCTTTACCATATTAAAAGATACATTATATTATAGAAACTGCATATATTATTCATAATAATAACGTTTTGCAGAAGTATTCATAAAGAATACAACCGGGAATTGACGCTCTGAGCACCAACCCCAACAGTGCCATCATTCAGAGTAAACTTCCCTCAAAGTTGAAAGATCCTGGCAGTTTCACGATCCCTTACACCATAGGAAAACATAACTTCGGTAAGACTTTGTGTGATTTAGGTGCTAGTGTTAACTTGATGTCTTTTTCTATTTACAGAAAACTGAAAATTGGAGAAGCAATGCCTACCTCAGTCTCTTTGCAACTTGCTGATAGATCGCTCACATTTCCGAGAGGTGTAGTTGAAGATGTGTTGGTCAAAGTTGATAAACTCATTCTCCCAACAGACTTTATTATCTTTGATATGGAGGAAGACGAATACGTGCCCATCATCCTCGGGAGATCATTATTGGCTACAGATCAAACCATTATTGATGTACAAAAAGGAGAATTAACCATGAGGGTGCAGGACCAAGAAGTAAAATTCAATGTTTTCAAAGCCATGAAGTTCCCGAATGATGAAAAGAAAGAGGAATGTTTCAGACTTGATGTGATAGATAGTACCATCCAGAACTCTGACGAAATGCAAAGCTCAACTGAAAAATTTAAAGCATGTCATCTGCCTGTGAAGCTTGAAGATAAAGCATGTTGTGCACTAAAGAAGTTAAATCTTGATCTGCAAGCAACTGAAGAGGAAAAAGGCTCCACCAACTCAACGAATTGGAGGAATTTCACATACTGCATTTCGAAAATGCCAAATTATACAAAGAAAAGGCCAAAAAGAGACATTATGAGAAATTAGTGTGCATACAACTAGAACCGGGGCAACGGGTATTGTTCAGCAAATCAAGGTTGAAATTTTTCCCTGGGAGGTTAAAATCACGATGGTCAGGTCCATTCTTAATCACTCAAGTTTTATCAGATAGAATAGTTGAATTACATGATCCCAACTCCAATAAAACATTCAAGGTTAAAAGTAAGCGTGTCAAACACTACTGGGGAGAATCATTTGAGCGATAACAATAAAGTGTCACACTTTCAGATCTAGCTTAACGTTCGAGCAGTCATGTCTAGCTGACGATGTTAAACTTAGTGCTAGCAGGGAGGCAACCCATGTAATTTGTGTATATTTTCAGATTTGGTATATTTTATTTTTGTGTGTTAAATTTTGTAGGTTAAGGCATAGACAGGATGGAATACGTTTGTAAATCTTCACAAGTAATTTTATTCTCTCCCTCAAAACTCTCTGATGAAAGTCTACAAAGCTCGCATGGAACGAATGAGACTTCTGATGATCAAAGGTATTCATAATGACATTCATTGGATTATTGAAGCACGGGTTCGATTGGCAGGTGAGTCATCTGACTCTTTTATTTCATATCCGCCTGGTTTAGGAAGAAACACATATGATAAGAAAAGAAGAGCTAAAAGACTAGGTGTTTCTATAAATGTGCACGCATGATATGTAATACTCATTGCGTTCTTTAGGAATAGTGTCTAATACCGTGAAGATAAAATTAAATCCATTAGGGATGACTTGAGTAAGGAGTCTTTGGATGACATATCATTGACTTTTGAGACGCATCCCAGTGGATATGTACATCACTCAATTCACATGTTACATGCACAATTCCAAAAAGAAAGACAACATTTAAGTCTCGGGAATCTGACTCTAAAAGACCTTGTTTGCCAATTTATAAGAAAATTGTATGGGAAGCTTGTCTCTGACGCATAGACGTCATTCAAGCCGTTACTTCTTGTAAATATTATTATCTCTTTTTATTTATCTAATAATTATGATTTGTTTTGTTATTTTCTTTTTTTTTTCTCCGACAGATCCAGACTTTTTGATTTTCACGATATATTTTACTGTTTAGATAATAATTGTCATTTGACAGGTACTAGTGCTATTATTACTCACCCTTTTTTCAGGTTCTATAAATTCAACTCATCATTGCACTCTTGAATGCATCCGGACTTGAGAAAAAATACTTAAAAAAATGGAAGCAAAACATTTGTGTGTTTTGCGGTACTAGTGCTGGTTCTAAACCATAATTCGTAGCGGCAACACAAGAATTGAGTCGATTCATAGTTGAAAGGAATATGCACCTAGTATATGGTGGTGGCAATCTTGGACTAATGGGGTACGTTTCAAGGACCGTACATGAAGGAGGTAGTTAAGTTCTGGGAATCATCCCAAAACCCTTAACAGAGGCGAATCTGATAAGACCATCAAACAGAGAGAAACTTATCATGCTAGGTATGTCCGAACGACTTGTGGAAATGATTAACTGTGCTGATGCTTTTATTGTTTTGCCAGGTGGATTAGGTACGATGCATGAAATTTTTACAGTACTATCTTGGGCGAACCTGAACATTCACCAGAAACTGATTGGACTATTTAACGCTGATGAATTTTATGATTTTCTTTATGTGTTTCTTGATGATGCCCGGGGAAATGGGTTCCTATCAAAACCTGTAAAAGAAATCATCTTCACTGCCAGAACTGCCAATGATTTAATTAACCAAATTTTAGCATTTGAACCACAAATTGACCCTATCCTTTCCAAAATAAACTGGTCTAATAATGATCGTGGTAAGAAGCGTCGGATAAATCTAGATCTTAACCTTTAATTTTCTTTTTAGATGTAGAATTTCAGCTAACCAGGCACTGTTTCTAAACTCTTCTTCTACTTTTTAAGACATTGGGGACAATATCTCATTTAGGTTTGGGGGAGGGGAATAGTTGACTAGTATCTTGTTTTTATTTTTCGATTTTTAGTCTAAAATTTTCAAAAAATTCAAAAAAATTAAAAAAAAATTAGAAAAAATTAAAAATATTTTGTGTTTTTGTGTTTTTAGCTTGACTAATCATGTGAAATTGGTGTGAGATAGCTGTGTAGAGAATTTCCACTCCTGAGACGTATCTCAACCTATTTCGTACCAAGTTAATTTTTGTTTATTTCCTTTTGAATTTTTTTAATTTGTGAATTCTCCATAATACTGACTAAATTGGATCTTCATATGCTCAGTTGACATGTATTATCAACATGCATGGTAACATACGACCAAAAGTTGTAAGTGAAAATTTTGTAATATCCAGTACTCTAGTTAAATTAGAGGAAGCATCTAAAAAAACAATGAATAAAAAAAATACATCTGAGATCCGAGTAATTACGTTCATAGAGGTGTTTTAACACCTAGTGCCCTAAAGCCAAATGGTTTGGGAGTCACTGACCCAAAGCTCGCTACATGGATTGAAGATGTTGTAAAAAAATAAAAAAGAAAAAAAGTAAGATATCTGAAATCCGAGTAATTAAGTATGTAAGAGTGTCTTAACACTTAGTGCCCTAAAGCCAACTGGCTTGGGAGTCACTGGCCTAAAACTCGCTACATGAATTGAAGATGTCATCAATAAAAGGAAAAAAAAATCCATTGCCAAAAAAATGGGTGTGAATTCTGATATAACTTTAGGACAAAAATATTACTCTCTTTTCAACTACACTTATGAATATTGTGGGTGAAGGGGTTATTTAGGGGGTGAGTCCGGTAACGCAGCGGAAGCGGTGAAAATCCGATTTTCAGATTTCAAAACTTTTTCTCGGATAAATTAAATAAACATATTTATTTAATATTCCAATAATCAAATTATGAAAATAAATTCAATAAAACAATTTTAAGTGAATTTACCGAACTACCCTTGCTTTGTATTTTTGTCCGTTTTAGTCCGAAATTGATCCAATCAATTTTGAATGATTCTAAATCATTTCTAAGATGAACTTATGATGTTCAAAACATCAAAACACCAAAGCAACCAAAATCCCCAAAATTTCTTCACAATGCCGAGAGCACCACTAGGGAGCACACTTGTGCACTTTGTCATTTCATGACTCAAAACACATCTAAATGTAATCCAATGATCATGAAACTTTATATGCATCATATACACACACAAATACACAACATACATGAAAAGCCCCAAATTTGGAATTGGTCATGAACCCTAATTTTTCAATTTCCACAAATTGGAAAAATTAGACCAAATACATTAAATCAATTGTTTCAATCATCATTTTTCCATCCAATCCAAGTCTCAACACAATGAAACAACTCAAGATCAAATCTAGGTCATTTAAGAGTGGGTCAACAACTCTAGAATAGCAACATGGTTTCAAAAACCTTGAAAGAATGTTTACAACTACACTAGTTACAAACTTCCATCATCATACATACTTTACAATTTCACCAAAGCTTCCATCAACAAAAACCACAAAGAACAAAGAAAGAAATAACCTAAAGATATCATATATTGAAGCCTAGATCCTAAGGAACAATTTCCTTACTAATAGTAAGTTGGAAAAAACTTACTAAAATCAAGCTTCCTTTGGATTTTCTTTCTTTCTCAAGCTTTCTTTAAGTTCCTTCAATGGTGTTTTGCTTTTGTGAAATGTGTATTAGGTTAAACTAAATGAAAAGCAAATGAAAACAATATATACTTGTGAAAGAATGCCTTGGCCGAAAATTACAACAAGCATATACACCAATTTTCATTTCAATTTCATTTCAAATGCATTTAGTCAACTTTATAAATATCTAAAAACTTTATGGATATTTATTTTGGTCAACAAATGCAACTAACATCATTAACTTTAAATATCCTAACATAAGATATTTATATTTTAATTAATTTAATCATTTAACAATTAAATAATCAATTAACTAATCAAATACAAATATATTAAATATATGTATAATATTTACATTAAATATTAAAAAACATATATTCATTTAGGAAATAAGTCAAATAACTCATTTTGACTATTAATTAATGTGTATTTAAATTAATCAAGTATTAAATGTAAATACACAATAATTAAGCAAATGACTATCTAGTCTCTTTAGCATGTATCTTGCGTTTAAGCATTAAACGACTTTATAAATAATCAATATTATTTATTAATGTTGCTCTAGTGCTCTACGAGTATGTTTCATTATTGAGACTCTCTAGGTTCAGGTATATCCGTCACGAAATCAAATTTCATGTCCATAATCTATCCACCCGTAGATTATGACGATCACGGATAATCTCGCTGAATCATACAGGTCGAGGTCATGGAAAATGTATAATTCCTCCGTCACAGGTATCCGGATCAATCCCAGAGATATAGATGTAAAGGTCAAATCTCTATCGGGATTATCCAGTCGACTATTCTATTAGCAATCTCAAAAAGAATGTTTAGAACTAGCTTCTAAACTTACCACGGGCCCATGGTTTTATCTGATTGCTAATCATATGGACTACCTATGCTCTGGTACACAGAACTGACGGATCCTATCTTGATACACATAGGACACCCTGAGGATCTATCTACACCCAACGAACATGCGGAGGTCTGATCTAAATAGATCGGTGACGTGACTGCCGTCTAAGTGTAGAAGATGTCTCATGTGCCCACAATGGCATCTCAAGTCTAAGAATCACAAGTGCTACTCAACCCAAGAAGATTCTTATTGACGTTGGTGTACCATCCATTAAGAATCTTCGGTGAGTCGTTCAGTGTTTATCCGCTATAAACACCTACACGTCTATACTAGTCTCCAAGACTTATGGTTCATTGAGAAACCATTGGAATCATATATTCCAGTATACGACATGTACCAGTCTCAACGAGTTTACTATACTGACCAACTAGTGTAAACCTTGACCAGGAACTGTCTGAGAATGACAACGTCATGATACGACTCAATGTCCGTTGCGACGCTTTTGCAACTGTACCATGACTAATCATTCTAAGGTCATTACGTCTTTACCATATAAAAGAATAGATTATATTATAGAAACTGCATATATTATTACTAATAATAATGTTTTACAGAAGTATTTAACAAAATACAACCGGGAATTGGCGCTCTGAGCACCAACCCCTACAAAATCTCCCACTTGGTCTAGTGCCAATATCGATTGTATCTAATACCCATCGACTCCACGTGTTTATAAAATAACTTCGGAGGTATGGCCTTCGTCAGCGGGTCTGCTACGTTGTCTTCACTCGGCACCTTGCACACGATAATGTCCCCTCGCGACACAATCTCTCGAATGATGTGGTACTTGCGTTCCACATGCTTCGACTTCTGATGCGCCCTCGGTTCCTTTGCTTGCGCAATGGCTCCAGTATTATCACAGTATAACGGAATCGCATTCTCGATACTTGGGACAACTCCCAATTCTGTGATAAAGTTCTTTATCCACACAGCCTCTTTTGCGGCTTCAGAAGCTGCAATATATTCCGCCTCAGTGGTGGAATCAGCTGTAGATCCCTGTTTGGAACTCTTCCAACATACTGCACCTCCGTTAAGGGTAAAGACAAATCCAGATGTAGACTTTCTATCATCGGGATCCGATTGAAAATCGGAGTCTGTATACCCGTTAACCTGCAGTTCGTTTCCTCTATAAATTATCAACTTATCCTTAGTACCCTTAAGATACTTTAGGATATGTTTAATGGCCATCCAATGGTCATTACCTGGATTGGACTGATATCTGCTAGTTACGCTAACAGCGAAACTAATATCAGGCCTCGTACATAACATGGCATACATTATGCTACCCAAACACGAAGCATAAGGTTGGTTAGACATTCTAACCTTCTCATCTTCTGTTTGTGGACACATCTTCTTAGAAAGATGAATCCCATGTCTGAACGGTATGTTTGCTGTCTTACAGTTACCAAAACTGTACCGTTCCAAGATCTTATCTATGTACGTTGATTGGGATAACCCAATCAGCCTCCTTTGTCTATCTCGATAGAGTTTTATCCCTAAAACATAGGAAGCTTCTCCCAGGTCCTTCATGGAGAAATTCTTACAGAGATACGCTTTGACACTTTGTAACATTCCTAAATCATTCCCAATGATTAGGATGTCATCAACATACAGGACTAAAAAAACGACCATGCTCCCACTGGCCTTCTGATACACACAGGATTCTTCCGAATTCTTGAGAAAACCAGACGATCTAATAATCTCATCGAATCGAAGATTCCAACTTCGTGAAGCTTGTTTAAGTCCATAAATGGACTTCTTAAGCTTACATACCATACCCGAGGTTTCGCTGGACGTGAAACCTTCCGGCTATTCCATATAGATTTCTTCATCAAGAAATCCATTTAGAAAAGCCGTTTTGACATCCATTTGCCAAATCTCGTAGTCATGATACACAGCTATAGAAAGCAAAATCCGGATAGACTTAAACATTGCTACCGGCGAAAAAGTTTCATCGTAGTCGACGCCAGGTCGCTGCGTGTAACCTTTTGCTACCAGTCGGGCCTTGTAAGTTTCAACCTTACCGTCAGGCCCGCGCTTCCTTTTGTAAACCCATTTACAACCGATAGGAGAAATTCCTTCGGGAAGCGGAATCAAGTCCCAAACTTGATTTTCATGCATTGAGTCTATCTCGGATTTCATGGCACTTTGCCATTTCACGGAGTCGATGTCCAACATCGATTCTCTATAGGTGAAAGGATCTGTCTCTTTAACTAAGAGAACATCCAGACTCTTTTCTTGTATCAAATACAAGCGTTCAGGAGGTCTAGATACCCTTTCCGACCTACGGAGTGTGTGTGTTGAAGGTCCTTCATCTACTTGAACTTCAGGTTCCTCCGTTGGTTCGTTGTTTTCAGGTTGGACTTCATCAAGCTCAACCTGTCTATGATCACCACCTTCTGACAAAAATTCTACTTCTAGAAATTTTGCGAAGCGAGCTACGAACACATTTCGATGCTCGGTATCATAGAACAGATATCCCCTCGTGTTCGAGGGATATCCAACAAACCTAAACTTTTGCCCTCGAGGCGAAAGCTTACTTTGCTGAGTTACCCTGACATAGGCAGGACAACCCCAAACCTTAATATAATTAAGATTCGGTCTCCTACCGAACCATATCTCATACGGTGTCGTAGGAACAGCCTTTGAAGGAATCTTATTCAAAAGATGTGCGGCTGTTAAGAGACAGTAGCCCCATAAGTAATAGGGCAAATCTGTGAAACTCAACATCGATCGGACCATATCCAATAAAGTCCGATTCCTCCTCTCAGATACTCCATTGTGCTGTGGGGTACCTGGAGGAGTATATTGAGCGAGAATCCCATTCTCCTTCATATAATCCATGAACTCACCACTCATATATTCACCGCCTCGATCTGATCGAAGGCATTTAATATATTTACCAGTCTGTTTTTCTACTTCATTACGGAACTCTTTGAACTTTTCAAAGGTTTCCGATTTATGTCGCATCAAATAGACATAACCGTACCGTGACAGATCATCGGTAAAGGTAACGAAGTATGAATAACCACTGTGAGCAGTTTGACTTAGTGGACCACATACATCAGAATGTACGAGTTCCAGTAAGTTAATGGCACGGTGTCCAACACTAGAAAATGGGGCCTTGGTCATTTTACCCTGAATACAGGATTCACAAGTTGGATAGGATTCAATGGTAAGATCTGGTATCAA
Organism: Zanthoxylum bungeanum; assembly: GCA_019454045.1. NCBI lineage: Eukaryota > Viridiplantae > Streptophyta > Magnoliopsida > Sapindales > Rutaceae > Zanthoxylum > Zanthoxylum bungeanum. The sequence continues at coordinate 18,059 of SKCR01020928.1, forward strand.
ACCATTCCTAACCAACTGGGTAAGGCGCTTAACGCCAATGTGACCAAGTCTCATATGCCAAAGTTCAGTATTATTAATTACAGGTAAACTACGTTTATTAACTCCAGTATTTAATATATCTTTTGAAGTTTGCAATGTATAATGACCATGCTGGTTTGGACAACAAAGGATCTGAATATTATTTCTATCATATAAATACAAAGAACTATTCTTAATATTCATACAAAATCCTTCTGTATCAAGTACAAAAAGTGATATAATATTAGCGACACATCCCGGTACAAAATGACAGTCATGTAACAAAAGTGTCCCATTCGGCAATGAGATCTCGCATACTCCCACTGCAACTGCATCCAAAGAGTCTCCACTCCCGAACCGCAACTGCATCTCCCCTGGCTTCAGCCTCCTACTTTCCTTCAGCACCTGCAACGAATTGCAAATGTGAATGGGACAAGCAGAATCTAAAATCCAGCTGGATGTAACGGCTTCACAAGCCAAAGATAAATCAATAACTGGAAAAATAAAAGTACCTGATGTAGATGCTCTGTCTCTCCTCAGCTGGGCAATGTAATCTGGACAGTTCCTCTTCCAGTGCCCGACCTTGCCGCAGTGGTGGCATTTGTCTTCAGCAGCCCTTTTGGGCTTGGCTATCTTCGCCTGCTGTGGAGGACCGAAGGCCTTCTTCTTCTTCCATTTCTTCTTCTTTCCCTTGGACATTCCTTGGGAAGAAACAGACAGAGAAGTAGATCTAGGTGGGCGAGTCGGTACTCCCTTCTTCAGATCCTCTTCTGCCGTGAGCAACATCCTATGTAGCTCCTGGTAGGTGTAGACTGTCCCGTGCATGTTGAAGTACATCACAAACTGGCGGAATGAAGCTGGCAGAGAACCAAGAATGACACTCCTACCGAGAATGTCATTGATGATGAGATTATGTTGCCTCAATTGATCGATCAAATCGATCATTTGAAGAACATGTGGGCTAACACTTTGCCCCTCATCCAGACGCGCATGGAACAGTTCCATGGCGACCTTATGAACAATAACCCGTTCCTGGTTCTCGAACGATTGTCTTAATCGCGTTATCATACTATAGGAATCTGATGTTCCATAGTATTGTTGCTTGAGTTTCGGAGAGAGCGAACTAAGGATGTATGATTTAACCCTTAAATCATCATTTTTCCAAGCTTCAAAAACTTGGCGTTCCTCCTCTGAAGCATCCTCACCCACTGCAAGGGGTAAAGGACCCTCAAGAACATAACCCAACTTTTCGGAATCGAGGACAATCCTCAAATCCAATTCCCAGTCTGTAAAGTTCTCAGCGCCTTTTAGTTTGTTCGCATCTAACATACGCGCAAACTGGTTTTTGGATTGACCCGCCATCGCAAATCTATCATATAGATCACGAAAAACGGTTAGCAGAAATTAAGCAGTTTCATATAATATCAAAAGCATAAACTAGATCATGGATTTTTAATCTAATATGCCCCTCCCACTAAATCATGCAATACTGTAATCCCAAAACAGAATACAAATATTTAATAATTAAATCAAATATAAATAGTGAAAGGTGGATCCCGTGAATATATTTCAGCTCACAGCAGAGGCACGGTCTCGCCTACGTATATTCATCAGGTAGACAACTCATTTGTCAATCACTCAAACGTGACTCCTAAGTATCCGGTCCTGGCCGTTTCTCGTTGTCGCTGCGAAGGCAGGCCCACAAGGAGACGTACCAAGGTAATACTCGTCAATGATAAACTCAAGTTACTTACGTAATCCTGACAGCTATGGCACGTTCAGAATTCCGCTTTTACTTGAATTTATCTAGTATCAGATATACATCCGGTATAAATAAATCTTTATCGGCTACACCCTCACAGCAGAGGCACGGTCTCGGATGTAGTCACAAAGAAGTATTCATAAACCGTATTGACAAGACGGACCATATAACATGCATCAAATACATAATTACATTAAAACCTTATTATTAGGGATTTTCCGCTAAGTGTCATACACCCTAAATCTAATCAAATTAGTTCCTAATAAGCATGCATAAAGTCAAGAAAACATGATTAAACATTGATTCAATGATGGCTAATCATTTTAAGTGGCCTAGAATCAGACTCGCTCTGATACCATTTTGAAGGGGTTATTTAGGGGGTGAGTCCGGTAACGCAGCGGAAGCGGTGAAAATCCGATTTTCAGATTTCAAAACTTTTTCTCGGATTAATTAAATAAACATATTTATTTAATATTTCAATAATCAAATTATGAAAATAAATTCAATAAAACAATTTTAAGTGAATTTACCGAAATACCCTTGCTTTGTATTTTTGTCCGTTTTAGTCCGAAATTGATCCAATCAATTTTGAATGATTCTAAATCATTTCTAAGATGAACTTATGATGTTCAAAACATCAAAACACCAAAGCAACCAAAATCCCCAAAATTTCTTCACAATGCCGAGAGCACCACTAGGGAGCACACTTGTGCACTTTGTCATTTCATGACTCAAAACACATCTAAATGTAATCCAATGATCATGAAACTTTATATGCATCATATACACACACAAATACACAACATACATGAAAATCCCCAAATTTGGAATTGGTCATGAACCCTAATTTTTCAATTTCCACAAATTGGACAAATTAGACCAAATACATTAAATCAATTGTTTCAATCATCATTCTTCCATCCAATCCAAGTCTCAACACAATGAAACAACTCAAGATCAAATCTAGGTCATTTAAGAGTGGGTCAACAACTCTAGAATAGCAACATGGTTTCAAAAACCTTGAAAGAATGTTTACAACTACACTAGTTACAAACTTCCATCATCATACATACTTTACAATTTCACCAAAGCTTCCATCAACAAAAACCACAAAGCACAAAGAAAGAAATAACCTAAAGATATCATATATTGAAGCCTAGATCCTAAGGAACAATTTCCTTACTAATAGTAAGTTGGAAAAAACTTACTAAAATCAAGCTTCCTTTGGATTTTCTTTCTTTCTCAAGTTTTCTTTAAGTTCCTTCAATGGTGTTTTGCTTTTTTGAAATGTGTATTAGGTTAAACTAAATGAAAAGCAAATGAAAACAATATATACTTGTGAAAGAATGCCTTGGCCGAAAATTACAACAAGCATATACACCAATTTTCATTTCAATTTCATTTCAAATGCATTTAGTCAACTTTATAAATATCTAAAAACTTTATGGATATTTATTTTGGTCAACAAATGAAACTAACATCATTAACTTTAAATATCCTAACATAAGATATTTATATTTTAATTAATTTAATCATTTAACAATTAAATAATCAATTAACTAATCAAATACAAATATATTAAATATATGTATAATATTTACATTAAATATTAAAAAACATATATTCATTTAGGAAATAAGTCAAATAACTCATTTTGACTATTAATTAATGTGTATTTAAATTAATCAAGTATTAAATGTAAATACACAATAATTAAGCAAATGACTATCTAGTCTCTTTAGCATGTATCTTGCGTTTAAGCATTAAACGACTTTATAAATAATCAATATTATTTATTAATGTTGCTATAGTGCTCTACGAGTATGTTTCATTATTGAGACTCTATAGGTTCAGGTATATCCGTCACGAAATCAAATTTCATGTCCATAATCTATCCACCCGTAGATTATGACGATCACGGATAATCTCGCTGAACCATACAGGTCGAGGTCATGGCAAATGTATAATTCCTCCGTCACAGGTATCCGGATAAATCCCAGAGATATAGATGTAAACGTCAAATCTCTATCGGGATTATCCAGTCGACTATTCTATTAGCAATCTCAAAAAGAATGTTTAGAACTAGCTTCTAAACTTACCACGGGCCCATGGTTTTATCTGATTGCTAATCATATGGACTACCTATGCTCTGGTACACAGAACTGACGGATCCTATCTTGATACACATAGGACACCCTGAGGATCTATCTACACCCAACGAACAGGCGGAGGTCTGATCTAAATAGATCGATGACGTGACTGCCGTCTAAGTGTAGAAGATGTCTCATGTGCCCACAATGGCATCTCAAGTCTAAGAATCACAAGTGCTACTCAACCCAAGAAGATTCTTATTGACGCTGGTGTACCATCCATTAAGAATCTTCGGTGAGTCGTTCAGTGTTTATCCGCTATAAACACCTACACGTCTATACTAGTCTCCAAGACTTATGGTTCATTGAGAAACCATTGGAATCATATATTCCAGTATACGACATGTACCGGTCTCAACGGGTTTACTATACTGACCAAGTAGTGTAAACCTTGACCAGGAACTGTCTGAGAATGACAACGTCATGATACGACTCAATGTCCGTTGCGACGCTTTTGCAACTGTACCATGACTAATCATTCTAAGGTCATTACGTCTTTACCATATAAAAGAATAGATTATATTATAGAAATTGCATATATTATTACTAATAATAATGTTTTACAGAAGTATTTAACAAAATACAATCGGGAATTGGCGCTCTGAGCACCAACCCCTACAGTGGGCACAATGATTTGATTAATACCTTGTTGGTTGTGTATATGAGGAACAGAAAAAATAATCGGAGAATTTACTTATTTGGTAATTTAGAAGGAAAGAAAACAATTATTAATTTGGATAAGATGTTTCATTTGTTTAGTCACTAACTTGTTTATTCTATTTTCTCTTCTCTTTTTTCTTTTGTGTGCATTAGATTGACGTTTGTGGGTATCGTCATTGTATGCCATCACGACACTACAACTCGTCCACTAGGGACACCTAGGGGTTTAAAGGCTTGTTGCATACGCTAAATGCAACCGTGATCCCTACGAAAGTGGCTTATTTTAATTTTAATTGTTTGTTGTATTTTATTTTGTTGTTTTGATTGAGGACTAGCAAAATGTTAGGTTTGAGGGTGTGATGAGCGGAAAATATATCAATATTTACCGCATCTTTTACTTAATATTTTGTATAGTTTCTCGAGTTTTATGAACGTTTTGATATGTTTTAATTTATTTTATAATCAAAATAAAATCGGGACTTAATGGAATCAATCAGGACGAAATATAGAACAAATAAGGGCAAAAACTGGACTTGACATTTTGATTTTGGAAATTGGAAACTTGAAATGGCGTTCTAACGAAGTACAATTTCGGAAATTCTAACTTTGCGCAATTATCGTATTTTGGCCATAACTTTTTACTCCGATATCGGATTGAGGTGATTCAAGATTCAGATTAAATAAGACTCAAATATATACAACTTTGAAGTTCATAATAATTTCAAATTCTGAAGTTTCCATGACCGAAATTGATAAAATATCCGTAAGTGTGTTATGTGTAATTATTAAAGTCATTTTCAAAATAAATAAAAATGAAAATAAAATAAAAATGAAAATTGTCAAACTTCCACCAAACATGCTTGCATATTTGGTGAAGGATTTGGTTCCATATTTGGTTCCATGTTTGGTGGAGCAATTGGTGGAAGCCTTTAGATTTTCCTATAAATACCAAGCTAAACTTTGTAAATTTTTCATGCTTTCTTTGAAGGAATTTTTCCATGAAAACCTAAAGGAAAGTGTCTTGTATATTTATTTAAGTTTTCTTATATTTTTTTATTTAATTAATAAAATTTTATGTGTTTTCATTTACAGCATGAGCAGGTAATCTCATTCTGCTGGGATGACAAGGTAATACTTTTAATATAATAAATTAGATTAATCTCCCTTATTTTAATTAAAATTTGGATTAATTAGTTACCGCATATATGGCCGGTTTAGGTGACAATCTTATTTACCGCCTATATGGTCGGTTTTACATTCCAAACGTAATTTCCACATATATGGTCGGTTTAGGTAATAACCTTGTTACCGCCTATATGGTCGGTTGGACTTAATTGAGACAAATGAAATTTCCGCCTTTATGGTCTGGTTAAATATAATTAATTAATCGGTAAATATTGACAATAAATGAGATTTCTAATTTTGAAATATTAAAAGTGGATCCTTAAAAAATAGCTTTTAGTGGCGAAATTATATTCCAGATGTAGTTTCGCCTATATGGTCGGTTTAAGTAATAACCTTGTTACCGCCTATATGGTCGGTTGGACTTAATTGAGACAAATGGAATTTCCGCCTTTATGGTCTGGTTAAATATAATTAATTAATCGTTAAATATTGACAATAAAGGAGATTTCGAATTTTGAAATATTAAAAGTGGATTCTTTAACCTCAGCATTTTCTTTCATTATTGTAATTTTACTTTTATTTATCTTCAAGTTATTTTTTTATGATGTTTTGTTTATTTATGTGTTTAGTAATCCTAGGTATGTGTTGTAACTAAATATATAATTTGGGGTTGTGATGAATTCCAATATCACCAGTTTATAAGGGGTTATTTTGGGTCTTGGGTAATATAAATGTTTATTTATTAAATCTTAAGCTTAATGCTTCTTGTTAACTGGCCATTAATAAGATTGATATGGTAAACTTAAAATAAATTTGACGAAGGAAATTTAGGTTTCAGCCTTAGACTTAATAGCCCACGATCTCCCTTAAGGATTAGATACCCCTTAATAGATTTCCTTCTAGGATAGACATATACTTGTCGGGCGGGGGTAGCCACAATTGGAACTTAATCTTAATGAATTCACGTAACTTGGTTGACATAGACATATGATTAATTGAGTTATTTGGGTATTTGCACCTGACCATCGACAGAGGCTTTTACATAATTTCGTGTTCCAGGTTAATAAACCGATATATTGCACAAACAATGAGATAACAACTTCATCTTTAAAAAGATATTGGAAGAATTCATAACCCTAGATAGTTTTATAATATTGATTTTACCTTTAAATCACCTTCGCACTGTTTTATTTAATTGTCTTTTGTTTAAAATCACCATCCAATCAACAATGAAATCTATTAGATACTCGTAAACATTCAACGTTATAAATTAATATCCAATGTATTAAGTCCTCGTGGGATCGATACATTTTATACTACTTGAGCGATACGTGCGCGTAACGTGTGTGTTTACCACCGATCAAGAACCACCTTGTGAGTGTGTCATCAATAAAATTTTCCCACGGATGAAAATTCCGTCGGTAGATGATTTGGCGACAAGAATTTTACGAATGGAAAATTTTCGTCGATAATTTGTTGGTAATGTTTATTACCATTGAAATTTGGATATTTACCAATGGAAAATTCCGTCAATAATTTACAATTTTTTGTAGTGTTAAATAGTTACTTATAAGTGGTAATTGACAAGAGTTAATTATAACTCTTCAAGCTTGGGATCTTATCAGTTGATTCTATCCAATGCGTCTTCTGCGATTGTCCTGTGGAATCGGCAAACCATATGATATTCTCTTGCTTATTCGCATGGAAAATCTTGTCGTCGTTGTTTAATAGACTGGATATATATTGGGTTATTTAAGATAATCCTGAATCTATGATTCTTTCGTTGAGTTTTCTTTTCTCTGATAAAAAATTACAAGACTTCATTGAAACTTTATTCATGGCTTTTTTTGGTGTATTTGGTTGGAATGGAATCAACATGTCTTCAATACAAATTCATCGGATATTAAAATACTTTGCTCTTCATTAAATTGGCTTTCATTAAAATATGAAGTTGTTTCACCTTCAGCTCCTTTTGAGAATTTCATTCAGTATCTGAACTAAGAGCATATTGAGCATTGAGGATATTTTGTAGTGTTCATATTTATGATTTTGTGAGCTTAAGAGCGTTCGTTGGATATAAAGAAGAAGTTGCTAATGATTTTAAGTTGAGTTACTCATTAAGTTGTAACTTCTATTTAAATAAGTTACATGAATAAAAAATATAATCTGAGAATTTAGGATATAACATTAGTTATATTTGTTCGGCCAAACATCTATATTTTATAACATCATCGCGTCACATGTGGACTCACTATTAAATTATAAAATTAAATTCATAAATCTATTAAATAAAAACCTATTACAATAAAAATACATATTATAATTTTATAAGAACTATATTATAATAAGAAAACATATTATACTATCTTATTAAAACAAGAAATATTACTAAATTATAAAATTAAATTAATAAATCTAAAAATAAGAATCTTATTATTACAATAAAAATATATATCATAATTTTATAAGAACTCTATTATAATAAAAAAACATATTATATTATCCTATTAAAATAAGAAATACTATTAAATTATAGAATTAAATTAATAAATCTAAAAATAAAAACTTTTTTATAACAAGAAAACACATTATACTATCCTATTAAAATAATAAATACTATTAAAATAATAAATCTGTTAAATAAAAACCTATTACAATAAAAAATACATATTATAATTTTATAAGAACTATATTATAATAAAAAAACATATTATACCATCTTATTAAAATAAGAAATACTACTAAATTATAAAATTAAATTAATAAATCTAAAAATAAATACTTTATTATAATAATAAAACATATTATACTATCTGGTAACTTTTTGAATAATATCACAGATAATTCAGATATATAAATATAAATATATGTATATGTATATGTATATGTATATATATATATATATATATACATAAAGTTAAACATTTTAAAATTTCCTCACAACGTCATGTGGTATCTAATCTCTACAATTATTATTTTTATTAAATTATAAAATTGGAATATCCTAATTTTTTTATTATTAAATTATAAAATTAAAATAATAAATTATTAAATTAAGATTCCTATTACAATATAAAAAATATAATCTCCTAATAAAATAAGAAACATATTACTTTAATTAATTAATATTATAATTTATTATTATTTTTAAAATTAAATGATAAACTATTAAAATAAGAAACTTATTATAATAAAAAAAATATTATAATCTATCATTAATGTGTGTGTGTCACATAATCTCTATAATTATTATTTTTTTATTAATTTATAAAACTAAATAAGAAATTATTAGAATAAGAAATATATTATAATATAAAAATAGAATCTCATATTTATTATTAAATTATAAAATTAAAATAAGAAACATATTACAATATAAAAACATATTTTTCTCTTAAAATAAGAAACTTATTAATTTAATTAATTAATATTGTATAATAAGAAAACATATTATAATCTCCCATTAAATTAAAAAAATGTATGTGACACTTAATCTATAATTAATTTTTATTATTAAATTATAAAATTAAAATAATAAATTATTAAAATAAGAGATATTTTTTTGGAAACGTTGGAAACCCCGCCTCCAAACCACCCAACCTAGGCTTAAGTAGAGTGCACTCTCTCGACTCGAACATAGAATCTGGTATCCAAGTCTTGAGCTATTTGTCAGCAAACCATATTTTTTGGGGATTAAATTAAAGACATATTACAATATAAAACCTAACTTCTTATTAAAATAAGAAAACTAAATAGTAGCCATTCACAAAACTTAATCATTTTTTGATTTCAAGTTTATTGTTGATTGTTGTTTATTATTTTACTTTAAATTATTTCTATAATTTTTTTCATGATTTTTTTATTATTTATTGTTCTTCATAATGCAGACTCTGACTATTAATTATTGCAAAGTTAATATGGATATTTCTATAAAATAATTTATGAACTTTTAATTATTTATTATGCTACAACATGCACACTCTAACTATTAGTTATTGTAAAGTGAATCTGAATTGATCAAGATTTAAAGTTAGATAAGAAAATTTAAGTTTAAAGTTGAATAAATTACATTAAATTTCATTGGAATTCACCCGAAAGAAAAATAAGAATTTTAAAAGTTATTTATAACTAAGGATATGATTTCAAATAAAAGATAAAAAGGATATAAAAACTCTAATGTGAATAAAAAATATTAGTTGACAATTAGAAAACAAGCAAACATGACATATATATTAAATATAAATAAATCAAATTATCTCATTTATATTATAAAATCGATGAGATTTGAAACATTTATAAGATTATTATCTAAAATGACATTATATTTATTTTATAATATGAAATTATAATTAAAGATATACTTAACCCGCACAAAATATCAATTATGTCCTGCTTAATAATTAAAATAAGTCATTCACCGACATCATCATAATTGAAATCCAACTGCAATCTAAAACCAAGTCAACTGCTACGGAATGACCAAAATAACCCTCAAAACATCAGATGTACTCAAAGAAGCATACTTCGAAGGGCAATATAGTAAAAAGGCAGAGACAACAAAAGGAAATATGACCGTTGGAAACTTACAAATCCAGGCGTTAACAAAAATAATTATTTTAATAAAAATTGAAACTTTATGAAACAATGAGAGAGCATCGAATCCGGATAATGCTTTTAAACGACAAATGGTTCAACTCTCAATGCATCTTAAACTTGCAATTTTGAAGAAAAATAAAAACAAGAAGGTGGCGTTTTGATGGCAAAGATTGGAGCAGAGGAGATAAAACCAACGGAGGAAACTGCGACGGTAGTTAAAGAAGAAGCTCACCCATATGCATTTCACGTGTCTGGTCCTCGTAATGTTGCTTCTCCAAATTGGAGAGACCTTATCAACTCTAGCTGGTCAGTAACTAGCCGTTTCGTTTTGATTTGTGTGTTTTTTAAAACTTGGGTATTGAGTGTATTTTTTTTTTTAAAAAAAAGTTATTGATTGACCCATTTGCTGATAGTGTGAATTCTGATCATAAACGAAGCTAAAATTTGGGTTCCCATTTTTACTTTTGTGTAGGTTCTTTTAGTTTCTACGCTTTGTGATTGACCCATTTGCTGATACTGTGAATTCTGATCATAAATGAAGCTATAATTTGGATACCCATTTTGATTTTGTTTAGTGTTGGTTCTTTTGGTTTCTGTGCTTTGTGATTGACACATATATGCAGCTTTCAAGGATCTGATAGTAATGCTTTGTGTTTAGTAATTAGTAGTATAGTGTTTTTTTTTTGCCTTTGAATTGTGTTACAAACTTACAATTAGTTGAGATCTTATAGATAAGGGCTTGTAGAGAGAATTAATCATGAGATTAGTGGATTAAACTTTTCATATATATGGTAAGGCTTTGATTGTTTGCTGTTATTGGTAGTGTGGTCCAATCTGGATATTTTTGGTGATTTTTCTCCCGTAAATCTTTAGTTGCGTGAATTCAGGATATTGGAATTTCTAAAATATTTCCATTTCTGCATCACTAATTCAATGTTTGTTCATTTCTTCTTATCCTCTGCTACATCTGTGTGAGAGAAACTCATTGATATTCTGTTGCTTCGATGATGAGTGGAAAGAAACATAAATTCAGAATCGTATTATACGAAGGTCTTGTGCATATGGTGCTTTAGTTCATGTTGATTTTCTCTCCCCGTCATTAGGTCCTTTTATGGCATATTACAAAACTATATCAGGATTTTTCATCCATAGTCTAAATCAGAAAAAGGCAAAAAAAAGATAGATAAATAATTGAAGAAGTAAGAAAGGGTCCAAATTTTAGCAGTTTGGCATTTGGTCTATGATTCTCTTCAATTTGTTGTTGTTGGGTCTGTTTAATAAGTTGGTCTACAATCACAACTTTGGCCTACATATTTATGTTGCTGGTAATTATATATTGAGACACGAATTAGAAAATAAGATTGAATGGATGTTTCTGTTATTTATATCGAAATTCCTCCTGTTCAGTTTTTTTTCTTCAGAATTTTCTTGTTTGGACATTCTTTTCTTTGATTGTTTTTGGAAATCAAGCAGAAATTTCCTTTATCAGCATAATAAGCACTACTTACCTGTACCGTGATCATATCTATTTTGACATTTTTTGATGTTTCAACAAGTACATATCTTTATTCTGTGTAATCTGTATATACAGGAAGGACCCTAATCATAAGAGAACTGTTATTGCCTGCTTCATACAAGCGGTTTACTTGCTTGAGATTGATAGGCAAGAGAACAGGACAGAAGAAAATGCCCTTGCTCCAAAATGGTGGGTTCCCTTTAAATACAAGCTGGCCCAGACCTTGGTTGATGAAAGAGACAGATCCATTTATGGTGCAGTATTAGAATGGGATCGAGCTGCAGCATTGGCTGATTTGGTTCTCATCAGACCAAGTGGAGCACCAAAAGCCGTTTTAGCACTTAGAGGAACATTACTCAAGAGCCCGACAATCAGAAGGGATATCGAGGATGACCTCCGGTTTTTAGCTTGGGAAAGCTTGAAGGGCTCTGTCAGATTCAAGGGAGCTCTGGAAGCATTAAAATCAGTCGCTGGAAGTTATGGAAGCAACAACGTGTGCATAGCAGGTCATTCCTTGGGGGCCGGCTTTGCCCTCCAAGTTGGAAAATCATTAGCTAAAGAAGGAATATATGTAGACACCCATCTTTTTAACCCACCTTCTGTTTCTTTGGCTATGAGTTTTAGAAACATTGGAGAAAAGGCAGTATTTGCTTGGAATAGACTTAGATCAATGCTTCCCTCAAGGAGTGAAACCCAGTCTTCCAATGATGAGGGCCAGAAGATCATTTCTCCAGCGGGATTGAAGAATTGGGTACTACATTTCCATGGGGATAAAACTTCTGCAGAATTGAAAAAATGGGTGCCTCATCTATACGTGAATAATAGTGACTATATTTGTTGCTATTACACGGATCCTGCCGGTGCAGATGAAAGCAATGCGAACAAGGAGAATGTTGGTCCAATGAATGGACAAGCTGCTGCAGCAAAGCTGTTTGTCATGTCCAAGGGAAAACAGAAATTTCTTGAGGCGCATGGATTAGAGCAATGGTGGTCTGATGACTTGGAAATTCAAATGTCTCTGCAGAACAGTAAACTGATAAGCAGGCAGCTGAGATCTTTGTATAGCCTCCCAACTCCGCGAAAGACTCTAGTAAAGCTGGATAACTAAAGGTTGTTGTTCCTTACTATCGAATGGTGTTAAATAGCCTGTTTCCAATCCTTATTCTTCATGCTACATTACCGTCGGGGGCTTATGCTCCAGCTCCATCCATCAGACATTCCTTCTTTTGAATATAAATTTTTTTACGTGCCTTGTTTGTCCAGATTGGCTTACTAAAATCACTTTTTGCCCCCTAATATATAGAAGTTAAAAAAAGAGAGTGATGTATTGTTTATTAGTGAGTTGAAATGTCAATAATAGAGAAACATTGTTTTTCTTTTATTATATAGAATTACATTATCTTCTTGAAGTTGCATACAAGATGTTTGCCTCATCAATTACTTAACACAATATTGAAAGCACAACACATGCATGATAGAATTGATACAATTGTAGAGGCATGTTTCTGCAGGAAAAATTTCTTAGCTAACTCTGGAAATAATATATATGCGTATATGGTTTAGAGATGCACAAGGATTTTGGAAAACGAAATATTTCTGTACAAATTAATTTGAATATTGGAACAAATGTATGAATTTTCTGCTATGAATATCTATTGTGCTTTTCTAATGAACAAGAATCTGTCAATCATTTATGCATGGATTTTTCTTCTGGTTTTGTTGTAGAAACAGAACGAAAAATTTCATATCAGCAAAGATAACTCGTAATCATATAAGCTGGCCTCCTGGTTCTGCATAAAACCATTAAAGCTAGGACACGGCTGTTCAATATCTAAAAGCCATGTCTCAAGGTCATGATATGCTAACCAATCTTCCCCTGATTGATTTGTCGAAGACATATCATATGTTGCATCATTCAAATACATCCGGTTCTCTGCTCCTCCGAATCCTTCAACGGAAACAATGTTGTGGCAGCGTTCAAATGAATCAAAAGCGTCCATGCTAGCCTGTATGTCTCTATCATCTTCAATAATGTCAATAACAGGAGTATTATTCTCAAGCTCAAGTACTGTTTCTGTCCAGCGGGGAGAAGCTGGAAATGGGATTGTGCTGCTGCTGCTTTCATTGCCTGTTAGTTCTTGAACAAGGCGCTTGAAGTTGGAGCTATCAGTGATGTAAACCTTGGGACGCAACACTTCAATCAAACTGTTGAGTTGCTTCTTATTATTATTACCCTCATGATGATTATTCTGCTTAGTTATCTTCAAAGATGCTTGATGACTCATCACTTTCTTCCCCATTTTTAAGGTTTTGAAATCAGGATCATTTGAGTTTGTGTATAAATATAAAAAAGTATGCAGTGAAAGATGACAAGACAGAAGGCAAAGATGCTGAACATGATATGATGTTGCTTGTGATCTGCAACTGGGTTCATAATAAGAGTCATATTTGCTTGCCCTCTCAATTTGAGAGCGAGAGCATGAGCAGTCAAGCAAAATTCTTAGATTTGTAGTTACATGTAGAGAAAATATGTACAAGTTTGGTAATCTATTGACCGGACTGCTTACAGGGTTGAAAAGTTGTAGTTTATACTTTATATTATGCACTATAGTTTAACCTATCCAAGGGTATTTTGGACGAATTTGGATCAACTGTTAATGTGTATTATGGATGGTAATTAGGACGTCCTGTCCGATTATGATTCTGGATAAAAACAAAATTATTCTGAATACCTATCGGTTTTTTGAATCGGGATGAAAAGTCTTATAAAATTCTAATTGGAATTTAGAACTTTTTAGGCTTATGTTTGAGATTTGAGATTATTTTTTCGTCTTGAATTTTGTCCCGACTCACATATTGAATGATACGAGATTTCAAATTTCAATCGGGATTTGAGATTTTCTGCCAACTTTCTATATTAGATTTTTTCATAATCTTTTGTCATATATGATTTAAGCAACTCAGTGCAGATTTTAGACATGCAACTATTTAATTATTTAATTTTTCTGCATGTCTAGTTTCAAGTTCCATCAATATATTTTTTATTTTAAAAAGTTCCATCAATATTAAAAAGCTTGTTCTCATTCTAAATTTTTTTTTTTTTTTTTAAAAAAAAGAAAAGAAAAGAAAAAGTGACCGTTAATGTTAATCATTAAAAGAAATGATAAAAGACTCCTCAAAGGAAGGCGACTAAAATAATACCCTGGTTGTTCATATCTAGCTTTGACTGTGATCAATTTTGGTTCTCTACGCAAAGTATCATATATTAATTTAATACCACATGAATTTATATATATATGAAAATGTTCTCGTCAGGATGATCGGACGAAATCCGTACGCTAATCAATATTGTTGAATACTGTTTGTTGTAAATTCCTCAAATTCATTAAATATGATATGTATATGTATTTATATACCTTTGGAATTCCCAATGGGTGTATGGGAGGTTGCAATCCTTGGAGGGTTGCAACCCACCCCAAGGGGTGCCCTATTGGCACCCCTTCATGCCTTATATAAGAAGGCTTTTA